>BMAO01026377.1:0-53379 GCA_019973975.1 Trichonephila clavata | reverse complement strand
AGCTATTCAGGTATTAAAATTTATAAGTGATGAAAATTGAAAGTTTACTTTCATTTTTAAAAAAAGCGTTATAACACTTTTCATATAAATGTACTCAAATACAAATGATTTTCAAAGGCTTATTAATATGTATTATTGCTTAATACATCAATTATTATTCTTATTTTTTCGTTTTGAATATTTAGCCTTGAGCTTACATATATTAAGGCAACTTTGTAACACTGTCAAGTTTATTAATCATAATTAGGATTATTTTCTAGGTCAAAAGTAGAATTGTAACGCTTTTGGTTCTTTGTGAATTGAAATTTGATTTTTTCAAATTTGATCCAAATAGTTATTTTTAGTTTTAATGTAATACAAAAGTTTTTTCCATCTTACACGCATATCTATCTTTTAAATCGATATCTGGTAAACAATATCAGTGGTCCACAACATCTATACTGGTCCTTGGATCAAATGGTACCGGGCCACCTAAGGAACATAAAATTATTTCTATTTTATTTACTGTGGTTTATTTCTCTCGGGTTTGTGCGACTTTCACTTTATGTTCATCTCTTACTGTAAATGTATTTTGTTTTGAAAAGGCATGTTTAAACAAAATTAAATTTAAAATAATTCAAAACCGTCTAAAATATAAACAATCAACCTCCTCCCTCAGCGGGCCGTGGTAAAATTATCAAGCGTCGACAGGTCCGTGGTGACAAAAAGTTTGGGGAGCGCAGAACATACGTAATAATAGCTCAAGTAAAATTCCATACTCAAGTAAAATTCCCTTTTCATTACATTACTATTAAAGTTAAAAATATATTTCAATATATTTAGTATGAATATCTGTATATTTACTCATTTTTCCAAAGATATTCTTAAATTTGAAATTAACATTCAAGGTCCATTGGATTGTACTCATAAAATATTTATTATGTAAAACTCACAATAATCAAACAAAAATTGATTTAGATAAAATAAAGATCAAATTAAATGTGCATTCGGTGGATAATTATTCAAATTACTGTATTGTTATCACCTGAATTTTTTTTTGAAAAATTGGTTGTTTTTAAGTTTTGTGTTCTTTAAACGTAGATATATAAGTAATCACAAAAATATCTAATTTATATTCGAAGGAATTTTCTCTCTCTATTTTTCAAAAATAATAATTACAGACTATTTTTTTTTCAACAGCGTTTTTTTCCTTATAAGCACGCGTATGAAATTTATCACACATTAATGTGATATTCGATCTATTGTATGGTTATCTTAATAAAGCTACATCGCTAAGAAAATAATAAAAGAAATTTAAACTGTGGATTAAGTACAATTTCCTCTTTTCATCAATTTTATCCGTAAGGACAAAATGCGAAACAAAGAGCAATAAATATAGTTGAAAATACTAGAATCCTATGCTCTAAAGAACAACACATCCAAATCTAAATAATTAGAGTTTTGTAATGTAGTTGTAAATTCTGAGACATAAAGACACTAGACTAACTAATTGATAAAATAGTGTTTCAACCAATCAAAAAGTGAAACATATCCAAAACTTTTAAATAAAACAGCGACTATTTAATCTATATTTTAAAAAATAAACACAAGAATGTCTGTACATTTTATAAACAATATATGCAAAAAAAAAAGTTCCCTAAAAAATATTTTTTAAAAAAATTAAGTCCTTAGAAAAATAATTAGAATGATAAAAAAGCATGTAAGAAAAATCCATTTTTAGAGCTTTTTCTAACTAAAAATAAATTAACAAAATAACAATTAAGAATTATTTCAAACTGGAGAACGACTTAATCTTCTTTATATTTGATCAACTTTATTCCTATAAGTTCTTTTAATAAGGTACTTAGAAAATTCTGCAAATCTGAAGTTTAAAGGCAATTTCCATCTAAAGGTAAAAGTATTTTAGTATTTTACAAAATTATCGTGACGAATTAAATTCTAATTTACATCTACAACTTGAACTATTTAAAAAAATTACTACTTAAATAATAATTGTAACTTAACATAAGTAATAATTACAATTTAACTTCATTAATGATTACAACTTAATTTCAATAATAATTACAATTTTTAAATGATGATTACAGGTCAACTTCAAAAATAATTACAATTTCATTTAAATAATGATTTTAATTTAATGAATAACTTCAAAAAAAAATACGAGGAAATACAAATAAGTACATTCGAATGAAATTTTTACCGCAAAAAACGATTAATTAATGATCTTTACAATCATTATTTGTATTAAATTGACATCATGTGGTCAAACTACGGAAGAAGAAAGTACAATTCAATCATAATGATGAAATATTTTAATCACATTTGAGTATTATGAAATGAAATAAATGAAATGCAAAATATTTTATTCGTATTCCCGAATAAATTGTCTAATTTATTTTTATACTGAAATTTTAAGATAAATAATTGAAGTTCAGTAAATACAATTATACAAGTTTGTTTTACATAGTTGGTGTTTAGTGTGACTGATTGCAGTAGTTCAATAGCAATTTTTAAAGAAGTTCAACATCTTTTTTTTCTCTTTTCAATACTATGAGAAACATAAATATCGAACTAACTAGGAAGTTATAGAGAGAAAAAAAAACATTTGTCAATCTTTTTCCTCTTAATTGATTACATACAAAGTTAATGTAGTTTATTTCAGAAAACTTATTTATTAAAAAAGGTTTTAATTATTCCTTTATTGTATGAAAATAGCGTGATGTGTTTAAATGCTTATATAGTTTGATACATTATTACATTCTGTTAGCAGGAATATTGAGGTGGGAGATTTAGCAAATGAGTAAATTAACTAGGATTATATTACTATATAATACAGTCTTTTATAATTTAATGAACACTCCGACAACACTATTAGTTCTATTAGAAAAAGGAGGAAAATGAAAACAGAATAGATATGTATAGTTACATCAGTGGGGTTCTTATGTCGATGAAAATTAAAATCACAAGAAATTGTTCTTTGTTGTGGAAATTAGATTTTATATAAAATGATATATTAAATAGAAAACATAAGTGAACAAATAAATTTACCTCGAATCTCATATCTAATACAAATAAAATCAAACATTTATCGTATAGGTGAAGAAACTGATAGTACTCTCAAAACTACTACTTCAATAGTAGTTTTGAAAAGAAACTACAACTAGAGTTTTTAACTGCATGCCACGGTTAAGAAATAACTAACTAACCCGTTTTCAATTAAAAAAAATAGTGAATTATCCAGATAGCAGTATTGTTGTATCTTGATTCAAGCGATATTATAAAAGCATAAAACAGTTCCCAAGTTTCAGATTAATTTTTAGCTATTTAGAATTTTGGTATACGAAATTTAAATTTAGAAGAGGACAGCCATTTTTTTTCAGCCAGAGACGGTGAAACAAAAAAGAATCCCATATTTATTACCAATATAAATGTCTACAAATTATACTGTGGACTTTTTTAACTTTGAATTCCAAATGATAAAAAAATAAAATAAAATTTGGCAGTTAAAAGATTTTTTTTAAAAAAAAGTACCACATTTTCTTTTTAAAGAATTACAATTGAATTTTTTCTGAAGAAACAAAAGGAAGAAAACTCAGGAAAGGGAAATTTAAGTCAATTCAATTTAATAGCATTCAATTACCGAAGCAAAAATTTCTGAAGCTTAAAGATGGTAAAAAAGATAGCTTTATCGCCGCTTAAGCTGTTTGACAGCGTTGAGAATCATAATAATCAAAACACACTGATTATATTTAAGTAAAAACAAAACATACACACAGTAACCCCAAATTACAAAATTTACACTATTTTAACAAAATTCAAAAGCGTGGGAAATATTTTGGATTTACCAACAACAAGCAGTGTAGATAAGCTAATTGCCGATCAGCTGCATGAACTCAAGAATATTGAAGGGGTCAAGTAAAAGAAACGATGCAGAAAGCCAGAAACAGCTTACAAGCCCTATTCGCACAGGAGCCCTGATTAGCTCTCATCCGATTATAAAACCCTGCGTTCTTCGGGTTGACTTGTCAACGCTTTTCTAGGCTCACCGCTATCTTTCTCCGTTGAGCAGATACCACGAATGATAATAAGTTATCAGGTAGATATCAATGTCGATAATAAGAGATTTACTTATTAAATTGTATTATTTTATAATCCCTCACGCAAAAAAAAAAATTTTTTTTTTTTTTTTTTTTTTTTTTTGAGATTTTAAAGAGGATTGATTGAAGGGTTCAAATAATTTTTCTTGAAGAAAGGTGTTGATTTAGTAAATCATAGATTATAAGCATTAAAATAATTATTGCATAAATAATAAATGATTTTCAAATTCCTTTTTTTTTTTTACATTAGATAATACAACCGCTGACACTTTATGGTGGATTGAAATTATAATGGAGGGAAAATACATGTGTTGGATTATAAGATGGTTGTAAAAAAACGTAAGTTTTTTTAAAAAAATAATAAAATAAAGATTTTTAACTATAAAACTATCTAATAACTAAAGGCTGTTTTCGCTGAATGTTTAAGAATAGAACTCGAATTTTGAACATTTTTTAAGACATAAAATTACCCCAAAATTAGCACTATATTCTGACTTTGCCGTCTTAGAGAGTATATTATTTTATCACACTTCTAATTTTTATCTGATCGGATTAATTTTTTCTGGTATAAAATATTTTTCGCATTTTTCTACTATACTGCAATGCTCTAAAAAAGCTATCTCTTTACGTGTTAAATGGATAAATAAATACATTTATAGAACATTTTGAAATTTTAAAAATATATTATATAAACAGATGTATAAATTATAATGTCGCAAACTTTCATGAAAATTGAAACATTTCTCAGTCAGAAAATGTGCTCTCCGTTTAGTTTAAGCTCTCATACAATTCACAAAAACAGTCTTAAATAAAACCTGACATTTTTAGAAAAAAAATCAATTTAACTAATTTTCATACTGAAAAATTTTTAAAAATGCATAATTGATTTATTTATTTTCTTTATTAAGTTTAAGCCACAATATAACACGCAGCAAAAAATACCAGTAACTGCTAAAAACACGATCTTAATAGAAATACCTGGAATAAAAAAATATTCAACTTATTACGGATATTTCAAAGAATTCTCTGGAATACGTATTAGGGGGAAATTTTATCGATTACTAAGGAAAATAGAACGCACTATTTATCAATAACAATTTTCCACGCGCAATTTTGATTTCCCAACAATCAAAACGCAAGTTTTTCAATATCCTTTTGTGAAAAAGTTTCAAATAGTGACTAATAAACTATCATTATTACACCCAGACAGTATCAATCAGCAACAATAAATTTGACATTAAATTTCTGAACTATTAACTCTAAGTCGTTAGTGCGCCCATTAGAAAATCAAAACTATTGATCGTTTTTTAACTAAGAACCGATTACTAGTTACCAAGTTTTGGGTGGAAGAGAACTTTCTAGAAATTTGACCATTTTAAAATGGAAATAATTTTATGGCCTTTATATGACTTTTATAAAAATAATTTTGAAATAGATAGGTACAGCAATAAAAAAATTACTTTAATCAATTATGTAATGCAATAAAAATATAGAGTTATATATATATATATAAATTGATCAAATAAGAATTTTTCAATTTGTAGTTTTAATTATTTTATTTCAAACTGAGATAATCTTTTAAGTAAAAGAGGGAGTTGATGTGACTTTTCTGAAAAAATTTTACTGCCCTAATCACTTAATTAGAGTTTTCCCTGATTTACTGTATTTAATACAGTTACTTAAAGTATATGTGTACACATTCGTCTATGAGTAAGAACGAATATGAGTTATTTTTAACAATCGTACAGATACAGAATATGGAATTAAAAAATAAATCATAAAATCTCTGAAACTTGTTTCTGAAATTGTACATTTTAAAAATACATTATTATTCCTTTTTTGTATGCTTTAAATTAATGCTCTTCAGCTTTACTTTAAAGATTTTACGATGCGAAATTGACAACTTGAACTTGTTCTAACTTTTTTATTTTTTACTAAGGTTCCCTTTTTTTCTTTTAGCTATTATTTCTTAGCAAAAATGAAATTCGTTAAAGATTCTGAACTTGCAGGAAACGCTTTTTAGCAGAAGAATACTTTCCTTAAAATGTGAATTTAAATATTATATTAATTTTTTCTGAAATAATTATTTTATTAATAATACTAAAGGAATGATTAAATAAATGAAAAATTTATTGCTACTAATTATTAGAATATATGACACGAAATACAATGCTGGAATGCTAATGACAAAAATTTAGCAATATATATAATGCATTATTTAAATAGGCTTTTGATTTATTATTAAAAAGTAGTTCGGCATTATGCCAAAATGAAAAAAACATGAACAACACTACTTCGTACTTTGACATTATAAATTCGAGAAATAAATGGTAGTTATTGTAATCGAAAAAAGCATAACCATAAATATATTTATTCGATAAACTGGTAGAAAATTAATATTAAAGAAACCAGTTTCTATTAAAAGAGAAAGTTTCTTTGGCTTCGTTAAAAATTTATGAATGAAATTAATAAATTTGCATGACAATAATTCGTCAGAATGTCAGAAAAACGCAAAGTAATTATTGATTTCCTCTTTCTAAAACTTTTTGTTGATTATTCGACCTTTATAAATCATTTAGTGATTAACAAAACAGCGACTCTTTTTTAGAACTCATAAGAAACTCATTATTTCTAAATAAAGTGATTTTTTTTTCTTTTGAAATTTCTATAATTAACTTTAACCAATTATATTTTTTATTAAAAAAAATAATGTCGATCAGCAGAATGTGTAAAGAATCTCTAAATTACAAACAAGAATATAAAAAAGTAATTATATTTGAAAACTAAAAATGTATTAATACATGATTGGATATGCATTAATGAAAAACCTGTTAATTACTATTAACATGTTCATTTCTTTGAACAAACTTCAGCATAATAACTGACGAACTCATAGTTATAGTTAAAATATTATCTTTATTTTATTAGTAAAGTGTAAAAAGGAACTTATTGATTGTTTTACTAAGCAAACTTTAGTAATTTTCATGATTGACTTATAGTTGTTTGATTAAAAAAATAAGTACTTTGTACAAAGAAAAATTTAACCATCATTCCTGTTTTACTTATTTCTTTGCTTGTAAAGATAAAAATATCGTCTATCTCTAGTTAAAGAAACTCATTAGTATCATGATCTATTTTTACTACAGAAATTAATTTAGTACAGTTTACACGAAATTAGAAAATAAATAGAATAATATAGAACTGCGGAATGATTTTGAACACATATTTAAATCATTTTATTTAATACGAATTAAAATTTGCTCTAACGAAAAAAAATTTAATTCAAAAAACTTTCAAATAGCCTGCTTGACAACAATACTAGTTTTCTAACGATGTAGTTGACTATAATAATTTATATTTCGAAATAATAATACAACAATCTAACTTTTGTATTATATATATATATATATATATACATATATATAAATGTACTCACATTTGATTTTAATATTAATTGAAGACCATTCGCATAAACCACTGACGTTTCATCCTATCCTTTGCTTACTAGAATGTTATCCCATGAATTACTGACACACAAGATATATTTCTATGGGACAGTTATATAGACTTTAAAAATGAAAAGTATAAAAATATTTTTAAATTATAAAGGATGTTTTCAGCACCCTTTATAAATTAGATAACTTGGTTTCTTAATAATCTTACATAATATAAAGCCATGGCTCTTGAAAACATGTGAATGCATATATATATGTAAACAAACACTGTATTTAAAATAGTAATCGAGTGTTAAACGTTTTTTACATATATAACACTGATTTATCGTATGAAATATGCAGTACAGTTTTAAAATACTTCTGAAAATTGAAATGTCGAATCACAAAATTTAAAAAAAAAATGTTTCAAAACGAAAATAATAAATACTTGATTCATGAGAAATCAAATACATTTAGTTTTAATTATATTATGAACTTTTTAATTGACAATTTAAATTTAATTTTTAATTAGATACCAAAATAAAGCATACATTATACATGATATTCTCTTAAATAATTTTTTAAGAGAATTGTTGTTGTAATGTGTATTTTACCCAGAGTGATTATCTCTATAATTATGGTCTATGATTATGCATATATGTGTTATTTTGATCAAACGAAAGGAAAAAAAGTTTTAATTAATTGTAGCATTTTGTATTTACGAGTATATCAACGATAAATATTCGCTACTAAGTATATATTACAATGATGTCGTTTCTTTCTGCTATTTTTAGGCTAATCACGCACACATATAGATTTTAAGACTCCTGTGTGTTCAATGTTTTACCACTGCATATCACTTGAATACTAATACATTACATACGTATTATAAGTATATGAAATAAGGAAAATTATACCTACTACAGTCTAATAACTATATATGATAGGCTACAAGAGTTTTGAAATGTTCGTGCAATGTTTATAGATCATTTTTGAGGCGTATTTTATAATGAAAAGAACGTATGTATATATATATTTATATATATAGTATGTGTATGTGTGTACATTCTTTCTCCTTTTATATATTAATCACAAATCTACTTCTTTCTGCTTTTATATGTTAATCACAAATATATTTCTTTCTGCTTTTATATAAACCTTTTATTTACAATTTCGTTTTAGAAGACATATAGAAATCCTAGCTGAGATATATAATGTGTGTTTTATCAGTCAATATTTAAACCCATCCGGTGATTATTTAAATACCTTACTCTGTGTTGTCACATTTGTACAATTGAATCCAATGTTTATTTGTATAATTAAATGATATTTATATATAATGTTTGAGAGAATAATGTGTTTGTGTGTGAGGCCTATTCTTTCTTTTTGTTTATATTTCTTGCTAATTCTCACCCCCAACATGCAGACAGACAAAAAGGGCCAACCTACCTTCCGGACTTGGTGATCACCATCTCGGTCCCCAGCGCGTGGAACTTATCCCACAGATCCTTGGACTCTAGGGTCACTTTGGGGTCATCCTGCACCCCATCATCCTCCGGTTCTAGCGTCCTGAGGGGCCTGAGATGGGGGGCGGCCAGCACTTCCTCAGCCGTCAGGTGATGCTGGGGCACGGGCGGTTTCGGAAAGAGTGCCGCCGGGGGTGGATAGCATGCCGCGGCAGCCGCAGCTGCAAGGGCCGGATTGAAGCTCTGGAGGGCCAGGTAGTGCGGCTGTGTGAGAATCGAATTCATACTGAAGTCTGTCTGATGCGAATGTCTGGCCGGGGGCAGCAAGAACGGATGATAAGCCATCCCCGGTCCGAAATCGGCGGATTCGAATCGCATGGGTCAGAAGTCGTCGAGTCAGCGGACAACACTCCGTCGGGGCGAAGAAAGAAGAGTCAGGGAAAGAGCCGACGGCTTTAGCACGGCCGGAGTGTGAAAGTGGCGCAGCGCCGCTGTGGACTTTGGCACTCCGGGGACAGTGCCGCTCTTGATTGGCTATTTGGGCGAGGCGGGCCAATCACGGTGGGTTTTGGGCGCGATCTTCGGCGCGGGGGGAAAAACTGGACGCTTTTTGGAAGCGGCAGGCGCCTCTTCACCACACCAATGGATGCTGGATGCTGCTTCTCTCTCTTTTCATCCTCTTTCTCTCACTTCAACTCTACCCCCTCCTCTCTCTTTGAGACTATTGATGGATATTCTAAATATTACCTTCTCTACTCGATCGTTTAATACCTGGAATCACTTTGGAGGAATTTAATACTTGCTCCTGTACGTTGGGTTCCTTCTCTCTTTTTTGTTACTGCTATTACGACAACTATTATTATTATTTCTTCGCTCTTGCGCCGTTGCTAGCAGGAATCTTTTTCATAGCATTTATTTTTTCGGTGTTTGAGATATTTTTTTGCTTTTGTATTTTAATGTCTCGTTTTTATTTTTTTACTCCACCACTGAATATGGATTCATTTCTCTCGTTTTACCAATTTCTTCCTTTTCTTCAGAAGAGTTTTCACTCCTCATCGGGCGATTTTCGATATGGTAGCAGACTGCTCGGGTTACGCTTTACAGTCTTTTATCTTGTTATTCTTTTGTTGTTTGAATGTTGCGGAGACTCTTATAATTTGATAGCCATGTCCCTATAAATGTAATTTGAACTGAGAATAGCACATGATTAAAATATTCACTTACATATATTGATACTTTATTTATCTTTAGATTCATTCAAATTCTTTATCATTCATTTTTTAAGAGAATTGTGTTTCTTTTCATAAAGAGGAAATTTTCCACAAAAGTATCGATTGTTCAAATTTTTTTCCTCTACAATTTGCATTCGTTGAAGTTTTCCGATAGTATATGATAAAGTTTCTATCTCTGCTAGGAGAGATCAGAAAAGGAACACAAAAATTATATTTGAAGAAATTTCGCAGTTACTCACACAAAGCTTAAAGATGTATCAGAAATCTTTCTACTTTTGATAGTTTGCTGAGTCAAATATATTCCTAATTCATAGTAGTTCTATATTATAAATATATTATACTATCTTCTTTCACACAAAATAGAAGACTCTTCGGATATCATTCATTATATGAGACTTTGATCCCCTTTGAAGTATTCCTGCAAAGAAAATACATACATTTAACCAGTTTATATAATTAATTTTTAATTAATAACAATTTTTTTTCAAGCTTTTGAGTTTTGAGGATTTTAGTTTCAAAGCATAATTTTTATAACTTTGTACAATTTTTTAAAATTTAGAAATCAAGATTTTTTTTTATATAAAATATAAGATTAAAATAATTTTGAGACCTCATTCCAGGGTCGAATTGATTCACATTGATCTTTTGACATTAAAATTGAAACAAATAAATTTTTCTGTTTATGCTGCCCGTTTTGTATAAAATGTTGCTATATGCTCTTCATCACACAGACTTCCATACACCTGCAATGAATATCTACAAGAGGAAAAGTTCATTTGTAGTTCATTGCGCTTTTTGAAATAAATATCTACTTTAAAACAATCAATATTTAGTTTAAAAAGTACTCTTTTACGAGAATTTACTTCGACTTTTAAAAAGTTCATCTGAAAAGGTATACAATTTTTCAAACATCTCAACAATTTGAAATTTAATTTCAACAACATTTAATTCATAAAACTGGGCAAAAATTGAAGTCACTTTTCCACACACACACACTCACTCAGATATATACATATATATATATATTTTTTTTTTTTTTTTTTTTTTTTTTTTTTTTTTTTTTTTTTTTTTTTTTTTTTTATTTATATATATATATATATATATACAAAAACTCTTTTTCTTTCTAATTTATTTATATTTAAAAAAATACCATTTAAATCGGAGAGAACAATTGCAAACATAAAATACCTTCAGAATAAAATTTTCGTATCAGGGATAAACAACAGGTTAATTTTATGAAATTTCATGCAAATATTCTTTTTTCATTTGAAAAATTAGCTACATGTGTTTCAAAAATATTTCTTTAAAATATATAATTAAGTAAATATAATAATAACCATATAAGAGAAACATCTTAATCAATTGGTAATACGAAGGCGAGAGCCAAATTTTAGTAAAATCATCCAGGTTTTGCAATAATTTTCTCCTCTTTATCTCGTTTTTTTTTTTTCCGGAGGTAGGGGGAAAATTCTGTCTTATCAATTTTATTTTTTCAGTTATTTTATATAATTAATGAGTATTCTTTGGTGTGCTTTAGTTTATAATTATGCATTTAATTATTATTATTATTATTATTATTTTTATTTTTTTTTTAGGAAATTTTAAAACATTTTTTCTGAAAGTTGTATTTTACACAATTCGTGTTTAATAATAATAAAATAACGCTAATTAAGATTTTAAAATAAGAAGTCTAATGAAAGAATTTAATACTCCCTTTTTATGCCTAATAATGAAATTGAAATATTTTTTTTTATCATTATTGTTCTTTAATAGAGATTTTATGAAGAGGAAAAATTACATCCTAAGTCTAACCCCGGGGCGAGGGGATTACTTCTTTTCATGTAATTAAAACAAATTTTTATCAATATTCTCGTGATTGTTCTTTTTGCACTCAATCATTTAAAGTCAGAATGTAAAGGAAATTAAGAACCTGGGTTGTTTGATTGAGTATACTATTACTGAAGACGATTGAATTTCTCATTCCCTGGAAAAAATATCTGCATTCACACTACATGTGATGTGCAAATTCTTCCTGAACGAATATACATTTCATTTCGAATTTTTTCTCAAGGACTTATTATAGAATAAGGATCAGTAATTGAAATCACTATCTCTTATAATAATTTTGTATAGATACTAAATTGTTGGGGACTTTTTATATGCAACAAATATTACAATATGATCCATTAAGTGTGAATTTTATTATTTTTTGAAAAAAGCACGGTTTATAAACTTAATGAAATATCAAGCTTATATATAACACTTTGAAAACTCACAAAAGAAATCTTTTTATACCATCAAAGGAAGGGGGGGGACTGCGGAGCAACTTAAATAGGAATAAATTCAAAAACAATTTCAAATCTTTTTGTGGTTAAAGACAAAACTATAATTTGTCTTCAATGTGGTTGTAATTGACGACTAAATTGGATAGAAAGGAATTACTGATAAAATACAAAAACCACATGATTGGTTAAGTACAAAATAAGCATCTGAAACAAAAGTTGCCATCTTCCATTCATATTTTTAAGAGATCTCAATGATATTTTTAAGGAATGATATTTATTCATTTTGTTTGAAAATATAATTTTTAAAAAATATCATGCATATTAAGAGAAATATGAGAAACCATATGGAAATTCCCAAGTTGGTGAAACATTCCTTATTTAAGCATTAATGGTACAGTTCTTCCTCTATAGATAGGAGGAGAAGGGATGTCAAACTACTCTTAATTTGATCGAAGCAAAAACAAGTTTTAATAGGGATGTATACTTATTAGTGATATGCATACATTTTTCATATTTGACCATTAAGATGCAAACTTATATAAAATTACTACATTTTCTCTAATTCTATTTCGAATTAAGCTCAAAAATTTTTTCTTTGTACACACAAATGTGCATTGATTATATTTATACATAAATACATTTTCTTCATACATAAGTTTCATCTATACATAATTTGTATTTAAACATGTTATTTTTTTCCTGTTATTAAACATTCGTATTTATCAGTGTTGTGTTCTAAAAACTTTATTTTTTAATATCAACCTGCTATAATTCTTCCTTTCCCATTGTTTCTATTATTGTTATAGGAGCTTTATGTGCAGTTGGCTTCAAGCCAGTGAAAATTTTCTGAAATATTGTGTTCATCTATTGATTATTTTACTTTTCGAAGTATGAAAGCCAGATTTCAATAACATGACTATGTGTTATTTTTAATGAAACTAAAAAATTTTGAGTCAAATAATTAATCTGTGTTTGAGAAAAAACATTTTGGTGTTATTCTAAGCAAAACATTCTTATCCACACTCCTAAGTTATTTTTTAGGTGTAAATACTATCTGCAAATACACCATTTTATCAAAATGAAACACACTTAGGTTCACCATTTGTAAATGAATAGATTAATAAAAAGCTTAAAATGAAAAAAAAAAGTAAAATAACTTCAAAATTTCTAAAATACTGCCTTTGATAAAGAAAGGGGGGGGGGGGGAAAAAAAGTTTAACTTTTTGTGTTTAACAGATTTTAATTTTCATATTCATTTTTTTTTCCAAAATAATCGTTCTCCTCTTACCTATGTATAATTTTCATAAATATATGAATTTAGCTATCGTGCTTTAAAATTTATAGATTATTACATAATTGTATTTTTATCTCAAAGATTTTGTAACGATTTTATTCATGTTTAAACATTTCAAGGTCACTGAAAACTGCAAAACCATTGTTTCTTAAATGCTCAACTTGAAATTAACAATAGTTATTCAAGTTATTATTTTTTAACTTATGTTATACACCACTATAGCTAAATATTGTTAACTATCGTAAACAATAGTCAACAATAGCAAGTTTGTTTACCGATTGCAAAAATCAAATATCACAAAAAAATTTTTTTAACGTGTTGAAGGACTGCTTAAAAGATTTGTAAGTTAATAGCATAAACAATTTCAGAAAACTACTTCAATATTTATAAAATAGTTTATTTTCCAATTCCTTGTAATTTGAAGTAACCTTTAGATATCTTAAACATGCAATTGCATCTTGGAACACATAAAACAAAACAATTATGTGATAAATACAGGAGAGTCATGCTTGAAAATATAATTTTTGTTACTAAAATCTTACACACATAGATATTAATGTTTTAAATGTTTTTGTAATATTACATGTACCATTATTATTCCTGATAAAACCAAAGACAGAATAAATGATAAAATGAAAATTATTTACATTTCTTAAAAGATGTAAATTATTGAAATTTATATTGCTTCATAAAATTTTATTAGCATATAGGTAATACTTGGTAAAGATTTTTTTATTTAAAAAAAATTAATGTGCATTTTGAAAATATAAACGTAATAGAATAAAAACAAAAATTTAAAAAAAAATAAAGTTAATATTATTAAGTTGAATGAAAACAAATAAAATTGTTTCTTGTTCCGAATTTTAAAAGTTAAAAGTTAACAGATCGTTAATTAATAAGACGTTAATCATTTTCAATGAAAAAAATAAACCTATTTAATTACTGTAAATATGCTTAAAAAAGATTTGAATGAACAACTAAAAGGCTGAAAACATGTCCAATTTAATATGTTTTGTCAAAGCAGAAGCATAAATGAAACTTCATCTTGAAGAAAACATTATCAAAAACCCACTCTTCCTAATGTTGAGAAAATTTCCGGGCGCGTTGTTAACAAAATTCAGAGAACTTCACAATTTCACTTGTCTTTGGAATAAAATATTCTTTTTTTAAAAAAAATATTTAAATTCAAAATTTAATAAGTATTTCACTTACTTGATGAAACATTTATTAAATGTTGAAAGGGAACTACGCTCCACACACTATCATTGTAATCCTAGGTATGCCTATTTGAATACAGCGAAGGGATGCAACCACTTGAAATTCACCAGACGCCGCGGCAACGGCAACTTTAACAACTGTCCATACTTCATGCGTTATGACATCGCGGTAAAACAAAAGTAAAATGTAGGCGGGTTGTAGAAACGCATCATATGAAACGAGCGCGCTCGCGAAGTCATTAAACTTACGCCTTATAAATTTGGCGCCGATTGCGATAAATAACGCGCCAATAACGCACCGGCCTTTACAATGACCAGCAACCCTAAACGATTCCAACTCTGTCACACCAGCGTGTTGGAAAAAGAAAAAAACTAACTGCTGGGTAATAAGAAAAATAATTTTTATCTTTCGAATAAAAACGAACAAACAGCCCTTGTATTCCTTCGAACAAGAAAAGAAGTCTTCAGAATGCTCTCAGTGGGGGAAGGGTAAAGAAAATACAGAAAAAAGCAAACCGAAAGATGCACAAAAAGAAAGCACAACATGCGTAAAGTTCCGAACACCAAAGCCGACACAACTGTCGCCGAAAGGGGTGGGATATAACGCAAGTCCCGCCTCTTTGAGTGACGTTACTACGCACCTAAGCCAACCGCAACTCGCCGGAAGTGCTACAACTTGACACTTTAGCTCTGACTACTACTGCCATCCAGCGGTGGAGAGTTGAAGCTTTTTTCCTAAACATACCAGCCAAAGCGACTGAAGATGATACGTCAAACTTCCGCTTCCTATTTCTTGTTGTTTAAGTTAACTAAACTGTTTATGTTAATTTAATGTTATGATGTTTTAATGGTTAAGAATTTCATACAATAAAAATAACAAACAGTTCAAGAGGTCATTGTACACATTCATATAAAAATGAGATGGTAAGTAAAATTTTTTTTGATATTTCAAAACAATGTTAATCAATCAACCAATCAAAGAAGATTATTTGCTTTTTAAGTCAGAAAATATTATTTTTTTAACACATGTTTGGGAAAATAGTGCCGAATTTTCATAAAAAAAATCATATTTTTCTGCCGTTGCTTATCTTTGTATATATTTAGTGTAATGTAAGCGAAATTAATTTGAATTACATTGACTAAATTTAGGCTTCATATTATTACACTCTTCATTCAAAACTTATTATACTGCTGAAGGATAGAACAAACGATACAGAACCATGTAACATTTTAAAAATTTTATTGTTTGAGAATGGAGCTTCATTCATTTCATTTCCATTGACTCGATTGAATTAAATAAACAAGTACACGGTGCTGTGTCTTTTTGTAATGCAGGAAAGTTAACTTGTAACTTTTGAAAGTAGTATATAGTTACAGAAGGATACAAAATTTCCCATTTGTGATTTTTCTCGTTCATTTGAGAAAATTTTTATTTTACTAATTTTAGCGTTTATTTCTGAAATGACTGTTCCTGTTTAATTATGTTATCATTTCTGCCTCTTTTTCATGAATTCGAATAGGAAAATAATAAGACAACCTGAATAATTATTTAGCAAGATAAAAAAAAATTAATATATTTTTCGATTTGTACTACTAATCTTACAAACTGACAAATGCTATACATTTACAGAATAATTAGTTTATCAAAACATGCAAATAAAAAGGAAATATATGCCAAAATTAATTATTATATTTGCTGCTTTATTCATGTATTGCAAAATATGCTTTAATAATGAGATTTTGTTTATGGGGTAGTTTTAATTCTTTTGAATCTTCGAAATCTTGATCTATATTTATTATAAACTTTATAAAAATTCTTTGAATATAGGTAAAAAAATTGACTAATACTTTCAATTCTAGTTTGACCTGATATAAGACCACAACATATCCAGAACATATTTCACAAACAAAAGTTATTGATAAAATAAGAGACCCTAATATTATCATATTCTTCTTTATATAAAGTTGTGAGAGAGTAGCTTATTTTAATACGCGTTTTTCTTTCCGTTTTGAATCAATTAAATTTTTCTGTAAAGAAATGTTTCAAATTTCAATTACATTTTAACATATAGCATATTTTTTTGTTGCATATAACAAAGCACAATACTTAACAAAATGCGAAAGTAGTAGAATTTTATTTTAATTTGCAATTTGAACGTTTTTATATTTTTATTTTTTGTTTTATAATTGTGGAACACAAAAAAAAAAAAAAAAACACAAAATGTTCGCTTTTTATAAGTACACTCTGCATGCTATGAAGAATGCTTCATATATCTTAAATAAATTTCTCTCAAACTTCAAAAAAAAATCTTGTTCGTACCTCTTTTTTAAACGGCTGAGGATTTTGTGTGTGTATATATATATCTGCACACATAGAATTGCACATACAATTTGAAGCATGGTGTAATACTCAGTCTTACACTGAAATGGGGGTAAAGATAATGCTGACATTTTTGGATTGTTTTTCTTTTTCATTTCTTCTCAAGGGTCAATTTGGACGTACATTGCCTTGCCAATCCCTGTTCTTTACCGAATTTTTTCAAGAATCTAAAATTCCTGCCTTTACCACAAGAAAATATTCCGGATGAGAAGTATTTCAGTACCATGGACAAACTGAATCTCTTAAAAACACACTAGCACTAATAATCTCACTATAAGAATTAAAAATAAGAGCAAATCAAAGATAGAAAGAAGAAAACATCAGTGCCCGTACAGCGTACGGGCAAAGCATCTGTGCCCAGCTTTCGGTAGCCCTTAGATGTACGGGCAAACCAGTTAGGGGGTTATTGCTCTATTTCTAATGTTCAAGCTTTGAAGTGGGAGGAACAACAGTTATTCTGATAGTGAGACATTTCTCAAACTAAAAAAGTGTTTCTTAATGGAGTCCCATTTATTAACATAGATGGAGACAACCTTAAAGATGATGAAACTCAAGAAGCTGAACCATCTAATTTTAAATAGATTTTTGATAAATTAGACATTAATGATCTAGGCATATCATTCACCAAATGATTTTTGAAAAGCATTCGTAACTTTTTGAATCTTTAATAATTTTCATTGTTAATTCAATCATACTTAAATTTTTGCTCGATATTTAGAATTTAAAAATTAATAGTAATGGTTCATAAAATTTCTTTTCGTATATATATTTAAAAATAAGAAGTTTTTGATGTATAGAGTTATTTAAATATTAATAGATAGAGAGAGAGTGAGAAGAAAAATTTTAAATGTTCCAAATATTTTTTTAATCGTTTTATTCAGCATTTTTTTTAAACCATTCGTGATAATTTTTAAAAATTTTTTAATAAAAATGTAATTTTAAAATGTTGTGGTTTTATCAAAGCATTAATTTATAGGATATTTTCAATACTAAACAAAAATCTGATGTTAAGGGAAATGAATTTTAAGTCAGGACGAAAAATCTGTCTGAAGTATCAAGTCCCTAAATACAAAAAGTTGATGAATTTTTTCCCCCATTGATTATAAGAAACGGCCCTTTTCAGTTATTTTTATTATTTATCATAGATGGAGCGAGTCGAATGCCAGTTCAGAGTTATTCTTATTGCTTGACTTGCGAATTCTATCATAAATAATCCTCGTATTGCTACTGTAGTAAACAAGAAAAGTTTAAAAACTTCCTTATTTTAAATTTGACTTTTTTTGCTTACGTCGTAAAATATTCAGTACTCAAAAGGAATTTAACATACCATAAAAATCATCAATTACTTCTTGAAGAAACATGGTGTTTAATTTAAAATATGATATTGTGCAATATGAGAAACAATTATTTAGCATAAGAAAAAGGTATCTAGAAAATCATTTTAAGCCATGATAACTGTTTCTCATTACAAAAGTGTCAATAGAAATAATGAATATATATATATATTTTTCAAGCCCTGATTGTTTAAAATACATTATAGGAAAAAGAAGTTCTATGTATTTTAACTTAAAGATGTACAGTTTGCTTAAGTTATAAAAGTATACAGCAATAGGATTTGCAAATGAGTTGCACTTTAATAAAGACGTACATGACGTAGACTTGCAGATCCAGCCAGTGCTATTTAAAGGGTGCGTTCAAAGCTTTCTAGTGGTGATGTTCCCGAACTCGTTTCAAGCGTACTGTGAGTTCAAGTTCGTGTGCACACTGAAGCTCCTTGTAGAAGGGCTGATGCACGTTAAATGTGTTGAGGCTCAAAGTCATCCAGTTAGCGTGGTGTGGTAGTTTGGAGAGAAGGAGTGCCAGCTCAGATGTCTTCCTTGTCGCTTGACCGTGGTTCAAAATTACGTTCAAGCTCTCCTGTTGCTTTACAGTGCGACATTATATTCACCCACTCATTCACACTATTTAAAGAAAACCCACAGAATGGCATTTGGAAGTGCTGGAATTACTATTTTGTATGGTTGTTTTGCTTAAGATACTTTTCATGATTCCTCGAAGAAGAATACGAGTACTATTCGAGCACATTTCTGAATCTGACCGTGAAAGTATTGCTGCAAAATGTACGGTTTGTGCCACAACCATCGATGCCTGATGTACCGTTCGAGGTTGTTTGTAACACATTGGAACATCCACAAGTCGTCCATTGCTACGAATACCTTCGTTTAAAACCTTAGGCGTTTATTTTTATTGTTGCTTTGAACGGCGGATATGAACAAACAAATGACTCGGCATTGTGTTTACAGATGAATCCTGTTTCGGCCTGCAACATTACGATGGTCGGATTAGTATCCAGAGACACTGTGGAGACAAATTGCTTAATTGCTGTCTTATGCATCATCACACTCGTCCTAAACATGATATTATGAGATTCCACTTCCACACCCCTTATACGTATGACCGGTACATGGCAGGTGTACTATTTTTCTGAGGTTTTGTAACATTTTGTCTTCTTTTTTCAGAGTTTACGTTACAATATGACAAAGCGCGACTGCACATGACACTCAATATTTAAGACCTTTTCAATCATTTGATTGAATTGCTTCATTTGCCCGCCTGTTCTCTCGATTTATGGCCTATCGAGCATGCCTGTTCGCTGGTAGGACAATACTGTCCCACATATGTAACCCGTTGCTACACAAGGTCAAGCTTAGCAATGTGTGGAAGAAGCATGAGCTATCATAAACTAAACTCAGTGGCGCAACTGCCCATGAGGGTCAAGGCCTGCTGTTCCCATCTCAGTATACGAGACCATTGGGTGCAGAGGTGCATGAGCAGACGTCCCGATCCGGTTGCCATTCTGAAGTGAAACCCACAGTGTTTAGACACCAAGCAAGCTTGGTATTCATTTATCGACCCACTGAAGGGATGAAAGGCTGAGTCGACCTTGCCCAGCCTGGGATTTGAACCCCGGACCTGTGGTGTGGAAGCGCGATACTCTACCACTGGGCCTCATGAGCTATCATACCCCAACGAAATATCCAAAGCATCTTTCATTCGATGCTAAAACATAGCAACTATTATTGCCTGCGCGACAGCAACACACAATATATCTATGTCTACCTATCTCTTGAGGCGATATATAAATATACATAATTTTAAATTATCGAAAGAAAAATTATATGTGCTTAAAATATGCTAAATTTAAAAAATATATATTTGGATATTTGGATAAATCCATGTTAATTCTGAAATATTTTTAATCTGAAAATATTTTTCTAATCACTTAACCCATTGAGAAAATAACATTAAGGTTCTTTTCATCTTCGGGCAAAAAAAGAAAAGTTATAAGTTTTTAAGTGGGGAAAATAGAGATAATTTTTAAAAAATAGATAAAAAAAATTTGTAAAAAATTACTACATTTTTGCTTGATTGGGCTGAAATTATGTTTTAAGAGACTCCCTTTTCTTGTTTGAATCAAGCCATGTTTTTCGTTTGTGATTTTTAATTCATATATTGTTTTCATATTTTAGTGCATAAAGTTTGGCAACCTGTTTTATATTAAAGTGCACAATTGATTTTTTATTGAATGTTTCAATTTTAGAAAAAAATAGTGTGCGATAAACAGATTATATACATACTTATGTGAGCTTATACTAATATTAAGATACATTTGTATCTAATAAACTCTGCCAATGGGAGTCTTTTCCCCACAGTCTTGAAAAAAAACAAGAGAACTTTTAAACTCCTAACAATAATTTTCAACGAATCTAAATTTAAGAGTACACTATATTTAATTTTTTCTCATATTTTAATTTATTTCCTCATTGTTATCTAGGTAAACAGTGTAAATGTTTTATTTGAACTAGTAAAATCATTCAGAAATTCTAAGAAACAGCATTTTTATTGAATTAAAAGTCCTCTTTTCTTTTAACCAATGCTTAAAATCTATTTCATGTTCAATCACACTGTGACTTTATTACAGTCATCAATAGGTATAAGTTATAACATTATTTAATTTTTTTTATCGTTGGTGATAAAAAATATTGATTTTCATACGTGTTTATAATCACGTAGATAATTCTTGTTACAAAGAATATAAAAGCAAAATAAATGTTAAATGACACATACTGCAAACAAAAAAATCACTACATTATAATTTTTTAAAAAAATTGCGTCAATGGGCAATCATTATAAATATATTTCTAAGTCCTAAGCCGAACTCTTAACCAACTTAAGTTTTAAAAGATCATCATTTGGACTCACTGTTCTCAAGGATTATAAACTGTCCATTGTAGCCTGCACTAAAATCATCTTGAGTTTCGTAGTCAAAGTGTCATAAGTAGGAGTTCTGATTTCATCAGAAACTTCCATGTAGAATAATGGGGGGTTGTTGCTTATTAAATCAACTTGAATGTAAAGCCCTTGTTGGAGTGATGTGGAAGTTACTTCAAAGAATCAATATGACAGAGATTTGAAAATATTGAGAAAGAAAAAAGCACATTCAGCCAAGTACCTGTATCGTTGTTTTATTGCTGCATTATTAAAAAGAAAAGAAAAATGTATACATTCAAAAGTTGCTAATTAAAATTGTTATGATTATTATACAAAATCAAGCATTGTATTCTCATTTTTTTTTTTATTTAAAAGTGTCTCATGCTAAGAATTTTCATAAGCTATATGAAAGTCTATCGATGTGAAACACATTGAAAACATGTATTCACATAATACGTGTCTTATAATTTTAATTATTCAAGGTCGTTTATGCCTAATCGCATTAGAGACAATTGGTATGAAGATGACTAACTGTTGGATAGTAAATCTAGACAGTTATCTAATAAATAAGCTAACTAACACTGATTAGAGGTTTTTAAATTAAAAAATCTATTTTGTACCAACAAAATAGAAAAATGTGTATGCAGTATGTGTAAAGTTGAATTTTTAATAAGATTGAAATGAAATTCATATAATAATTAAGTACTTTATTAAGAAAAATAAACGTGCACTTTGGATTTTGCGACCATTTTAAAACTTTAATCAGATTATTTTTACCCTTTACATTTAACTGTTAATAACTGTTCTCAATTTAATTAATTATCGCAAATAAAAATAGAAATGCAAAATTCGTAGTTAATTATTTATGTAATAAATGATGAAATTGCTTTGATTATTTATTTATTTGATGGGAAGAATGGGTAAAGAGAGAGGTTGATAGAGACTTTGAACTCTAAGATTTATGTTTTAGTTGCAGAACAGAGGTTTAACGCAAATAAATCATTAAATAAAATTTTTGAAAAATGAAAAATAAAATAAAAAATTGAAAACGAAATAAAATAATTAAAAATTAAATTAAATAATTAAAGAAGTTAAATAAAACAATTAAATAATAAAAAAATATGTTTCGCTTCGACTCAAAGCCAAGTGTTTTTGCTACTTATCCATATGAAAATCAATTCTTGAAACTTTTATACTCTTACTAGCTTTAATTTTTTTTAATTGTTAAGATTTACAATCAATAAAAACATCAAAAAATTTTTTGAAATTGATTAAAATACAATATATATTTTTAATACGTTTGTAACGTAATATATATCTACTATTTAAATCATTGTAATTAAATAATTTGCAATAATAGCGGACATTAAATAATTTATTCATTTCATTTAAATGAAAAGCTTTTTTACCCTTCATAGTTTTTTTTTTCAAACTACCCAAAATTCAACGAGCTATAGTTGAAATGTCAAATATACTTAAAAACTTTCTTTTGCTTATATTTTCTGAAAATTTTTTCTCAAAAAAGTAAGAACTCGTTTAAGCTTAAGTTATAATCTCGAGCTTTGAGATGGGTAATGTCCAAATAAAGTCTTGTGTTCGAGACCTAATTCCATAAACAACCTGTATTATTGAAGAAGGGAGAGCTCTACTTGTAAAATGGAATATATTTCTAAGGTACTCCTGTGACGTGAATTATCAACTTCAGCGTTATCCTCGAAACTTGACTGTGGTTCGATATTATATCTTCAATAGCCCCCGCTTATCAAGTAACGATAATTTAAATTAAAAGCTACATAAGTGACATCAGACTGACATTAGTAACGCAATGATAATTTTGTTGCAATTTTTATTTATTGTTATGACATTGGTAACGTAATTAATAAAATTGCAGCTACATGAGCCACAGAAGCCATTTAAGGCAGCAATTTTCAAACTTTTGGGCACCCCCTGATAACCCTTCGTGGGGGGCGCGAGCATATCGAAAAGTCGAGAATAAAAGATTATTTAAAAATTTACTTAACTGAAAGGAAGCAAAACAAAATACATTCTGACATGATAATAAACAAAAAAAATGCACCTTTACACTGATATAATATACTCACAGTGGTGCACACAAGGGAGAAGGTCCCCGGGTCCAGACCCCCACCCCCGTAGCCCTTGATTTTTTTTCGATTGGTTATAATATTTTTTATAGAGTACGTAAAATTTAATTAAGTACTTGTTATTAATAATTATCATTATTAATTAATGCTAATTTTTTATTCCATACTTAATTTTTTACTGTTTTTTTGTTCCCGAAAGTCGACAAAATCACAAGAACATGTTGGGCGGCGTAATGGAGCATTATACGAAAATGGTGGACTTTTGACCCCGGACCGCCCCCCCCCCTTCAAAAATTCCTGTGTGCACCACTGTATACTCATAAATGTATCATTACTGTACAATATATATTTGATACTTATTTCATCAATACTAAATTAAGAACAAGCTTAATAATTATCAGTGACTCCCATGGGCTTGCCTTGCACAGCAAAGATTTTCAAAGGAAGGTTTAATATCAGAAATTGACACTCTTAGTTCTTTTTCTATATTTAGCTGAGATCTATATTTTGTTTTCAAAGCAGCGAAAGCAGAAAATCCATTTTCACAAAGGTAGGATGTTGTAAATGATGATAGTATATGAAATGCTTTTCTGTTTTCAATGCAGAAAACTAAAAAATCAAAATAACACCATGCTTTTTTATGCTATTTTTTAAAAGTAACTTACTTAAGATATCTATTAATTTAAAATAACAAACAAAATTTAATAATCTTATTAATTTGTACGGTTTATAATTGAGTTCGTAATTTTAGCTTTAGCGACAAAGTACATTGTTGTTGGATTCAATACATTGTTTTTGTTTGAGAGACGCGTTGAAATTATGGTTGAAAATTGGATCAGAAATATTGAAAGTTTGAAATACACTGATTTAAGGTCAGCATATGAGATAAGTGCTCTGCTGTATGTTTAATTGATTTAGATCTTATATGTCTCACAAGCGATGGTAAATTAGTCTCTGAGTAAATTAGGAGAATGCACAATATATAAGTATTGCCCTTTGTTCTTATTCAAAATAATGATTCCGCGTTACATAAATCTAGAGCAACATTAATTAAAACAAATTAAATAAATAAATTGATATTATAGTATCTGTGATTTTTTCTTCAATTATTAACGAATGGGGGAAGCTTGTTGAGATTCTATATACAGTAAAATACGTTTAATTTGAAAACGATTAAGACGAAATATCGGTGAACTTGAAATAGTAACAGGTCCCGACACACTACTATGTATATCCATGCATTTTTTTTCTCTGAACACAAAAAGATTTATTTTCTGAGCATGAACAAAGTACGGAAATCACCAGGGATTTAAGAAGGGATGTGAAATGAAATAGAAGAAGTTTCACATTATTTATCTGTATTATTGGACTGTACATCTGTATCATCGGACGAATTTCTTGCAGTAGATGATGATAATGGGTGTACAGTTCCAATTATGACAGACAAAGACAATTTGGAATTCGCTCAAAGCTCAAAATATATCATTGATTCAGATTCCGACGGCGAAAATGAAATGAATATCGCAACTCCTGTTCCCACGTCATCCGAAATCAGGAACATCATGAAAATTATGCGTAGTTATTTAGACGCACATTCCAATGGTGAAATAAACAACAAAATGGGCGACAATGAACAATTTGTTGACGATTTGATGCTAAAAGAAACAATGCAAAGAAAAATATCAGATTATTTTCCAAAAACTCAATTATTGTTTGGTTTTGTATTAAATTTCAAAAAGTTCTTGTATATGTTTTTGTTTCATTGATTTTTATTAAATACATGCTTATATACATTTCTATGTAAATAAAATGTACTCTAATAAACTTAGTTTTGCTAAATATAAAGGTTTTTTTTTTTTAACACGCAATATCATTTAACACGATAAAATATTTCAGTCTCCTCAATCTCGATTTTCACTGAAGTTTGTTTGGAATCTTTACATCTATTATGATCTTCGAAAAATCGAATTGCTGTTATGAATGCTCATATTTTTCTATGCAATTTTTTTCTTGTTTTTCCATTTTTGTAAATGCTTTTAAATTCAATCAATGCTCGTGACTTTTATATATGCAGAAAAACAATATGAAAGAAAGCTATTTTGAAAATGTATGTTTTAATTTATAATAAAAACTTTGTACGTATATATATAATATAAATTAATTAATAGTTAATCAATATTGATTTCTTAATTCAGAAGTATAATTAGTTAATAAATTGTATAATAAAATGTTAATTATTCTGATATTGTTTGAATCATTTTGAAAGAAGTTTTTTTTAAATTTGGTGTATATATTCATGTATAGTTACTACATATAATAAATTTTAAAAATTATTACATAAAATTATATTAATAACTCGATTAAAATATAATACTCACCTATATGAATAATTAAACGAATTTTTAAAATAATTATAAGGAAAAAAATATTGATTGTTGTGTAGGTATGCATCAAAAAAGACCCTTTTAACTTTTTTTAAAAATATAAATTCCGATTAGAGTAATTCAGAACAATGACAGCATAAATACATTTAGAGTAATATAATATTTATGCAAACGTTCGTTTTTATTGCTTGCAGAGAAAATACTCAAGATAATAATGATTTATCTCTTGTTTCATAAAATAAATTTATAACAGAAGTTATGGATGTCTGGATTTTTGGGTTACTCCTATGGCGGTACAGTATTTACTAAATTATATTAAGTACAAAATGGTTTGAAAAATTATTCTGATAAGGTTTCGTCAGCTACAATAGAAAGAACTGTTAACATATTTTTCAATCATTTAATAAATTTTAATGGATTTGTTGAAGTCAATCAAATTTAAAAAGATAGCTTTTTGGACTCCTTAAAAATCTTTTCAAAGCCAAGAAAATGTTTTTAATCAAAGGAAATAACGTTTTTCTCTTAATAAATATATTGTTAACCTTGTGTTTCTACTTTTTAAAAATTTATTTGACTGCAAAGTTTTCTCTTTTTTCACGTAATAATTTATTGATTTAACATTCCTCACTCTCTTTCTTAGTAATATAAAAAAAATGCTCTTGAATTTAAAGAGGCTATTTCTTTTTTTAGATATAAGTTTGCTTTGATAGAGTTCTGCAAAATATTTTTCGTTTCTGTTCTTTAAATGAGTATTTTAAAAAAATATGAATGAATTTTTTTCATATCAATATTTTAATCGATAGAAATTATTATCAAAAAAAAAAAAATTAAACTGTTCATTAATAAAATCACAAATTTAAGAGTAAAAGAACTGTTTAAATAAATTTTATATTATTTTTTTAAATTTCTTTTGAATATTTTTTTAAAAAATGAAATTAAATTAATTTTCTTAGAAAGTGCCAAAATAATCAAATTTTCGTGAAACATGTTTAATTTTGTATTTCTCTATAATTTATTAGTCGTGTATAGCAAAGTAAATGTTGCTGAATAAATAAAGTAGCTTGGTGAATCAAAATTTCCAATTTAAAAAAAATTTTTTTTGTTCTCAGTAAATTCAAGACATGATTTATATATCAAGTTCCAAAGAAAATAAATTAAATTAATTTTCCACCAATCCAATTTCCTTTAAAAATAAAACGAAAGGTGAACAGTGAGTGAATAAGTAGTCTTATTTTCATTGCAATTTGTCAAAAGTATTTTTCTTTAAATAGCTTAACCGACTGCTTGTTGGAAATGAATGCGGTGAAAAGAATTGGTTAGACTTGTTATGAGGTGATTGATAATACTTGAATGTGGTTTTGAGATGACATTGCCTAATCAGTGCTTACAAAACTTTTGTGGTATAATTTTATTTTATGACTACACAGTTCCTTTTATATATAAGATATCCGTTCTTTCACATGCAAAATATTAAAAGAACAAAGATTTTAAATTCTTGAAAAATTATCCAAAATTAATTTAAGAAAATAATCTGAGTATTGTCATGTTTTCCGGTTTATACCCAGATTTAGTTTACACTCTTTGTTAGTATAACTTGTTGGTATACATTCACTCTAAAAATGGCATTTTAGATCATTATATGTTTCATGTTAGTAGTGATTTGATCCTTTTTCATGAATATATATTTCTTTCAAATGGGCTTCATTTTTAGCACACAAGCCTTTGCAAACACGGCAAATCTTCAATTTTGAGAGCCATTTCATTGGTGGCGCCATCTAGTGGCGATTCCTGCTACTGAATTTTGACGTTTGAATGCATTTAATTCAAGCTCTCATTGTATGCTAAATATTGTCATGATTTAATTTTTCCGAGAGTACCAGAGCCAGATTGATGCTCAAGCATCACATAATCATATGACATGACTGCCTACGATTTTCACATCCTGAAAATCTATCGACTCCAGTTGATTACGAGGGGGGGGGCACGCTACCTCTTAGCCACCGAGCTGACCTTTTTCATGAATATTAACTGTTTGCTTATAATTTTATTTTGATTGCTTAGAAACGTCGCACTTAGAAACAACGTGGGGGCTACTGTTGATGGACCTTATAAATTTGAACCGTAGCTGAAAAGACGAAGACAATATTTGAATTGGGCCTCACTCTTCAAACTTCTACACCAACGTAAATACTTTGAGCCTCAACAAATATAACATGCGTCATCCCCTCTACAAGTCATGTCTTGAATGACACCAGAACTTCATCACAAGACTCGATTACTAAACTCCCAAACATCTGTATCCTTTCTATAGAATGAATGACATTTCAAGACTAGTGTTTTCGAGTTAATGTTTATTTTGTCCTTTTTTTATGAATAATATTCATTCGCATGTGCTCCATACATTATAGCTTATCGAATCTGATTGCAGTGATAAGTGTTGGATAGGTGTGTGGATGCAACAATGGATGAGAAAAATATTGTCAGCAAAAAACTTGCAATACGATACTGAAAGTTTATTGACCCTCTCTTAAAGTTTTACAGTAAAGATCATTCGATCTTTTGAAAAATTAGATTATTTGCTAAAGGTAACATTATGCTCTTTTCAGTATCTAGTACTGTGCTTTTAGAGGTACATAAATGGATGGAAAAAACATAGAACAAAAGGTATTATAAGAAGGTAATCCTTCCATTAAACATCTAGGGTTCTGAAAGGGCTAACAAGCACTTAGATTTCTTTTAGACACCTTCTGTTCCCATTAAGGTATTTATACTGATAATTTTTTTTCGTTTTTTTTTTTAATTTTTTTTTTTAATTTTTTTTTTTTTTTTTTATTTTTTTTTTTTTTTTTTATTTATGTATAGTGAGAAAACATGTTTTTCGACAGAAAAAAATTATAAAACAAAATGTATACAAAATTTTGCTAAAAGCTCATTTCAATATATACTAGAATATATAAAGAATGTGTCATGTAAGTTTTGTTGACATCAGATATATAATTTCTGAGAAAAGGTACATCGAACCTTCAAAAGTAACATTTTGAGAAAAGCACATTTTTATAAAAAAAAGTTACCTTATCAAAACATTCCAGCTCCATATTCCAAATTTTCAGCATTTTTTAAATTTTCATCTTCTTGTTTCATTCTTTTAATTTTTTTTAATTTTCTAGTCTCCTTAGTTTTCTGTAAATTGGCATATCTTACCCTTGTACTGCTCTCTTTGTCGAGATGTTCCATGCAGCATGTCGCATAATATCCTCGCTCTATGTTAAGTTTTTTAAAAATATCCAGCTTTGTTGCATTCCCTTTATTAAAGGATGCAATAGCATCATATGTACCAAAGGAAAGTGTTTCTATGTGCACAAATGTCTTTTGGGGGACACGAGACCAAATAACATTATTAAGGCTTTCATTCGGATTCTGCGTGTTTCCATGCAAGCACTTTTTCAATAACTCTGGATCCGAAAGGTCCCTAAAAATAGGCCTAATGGCTTCAACAACATCAACTGGAAGTTTATGTTTGTGGAGATAAAGTTTATTTTCCAATTGAGCCTTCTTACACTGACACCATGTGTCAAGACCTGATGGACAAAATCCATGCTGTGGATTTTTATCCATAGATATTTTGTGAAGAAATATTGCCCATATATATAGCTTGTTTCATACACTTTACATTTGATAAATTTCTTCGAATGGCAAGACCATAATATGTTTGCAATTGATCAATAGTTGCTTCTGTTAATCTATTTTTGCCACATAATGCTTTGCCATCTGATAATTTTTGCCCCCTCATTTTTACTTTGAAACGTCGGAGGCGAGATCCCATCCGTTTCATAACATGCCCTAAAGAAATTTTAAAAAATGACATCAAACTTCAAGCTGACCCAAGAGGAAGTGCAATGTTTACCTTTTTTCTGTCCATTTAAATCGGTGAATCGCGTTTAGACGATTCTTTAAAAACATAATTTTAGCACTTCTAATTAAGCCAGAGATAAAAAAAAAAATGAGGTATTTTTGGAAAGGTAATGAGCTGAAGAATTTAAAAACGCAATAACCTGAAATTCACATATTAAAAAAATTTTACCTTTCCAACTCTCCTTAAAGGTATTGTAGTAAGTGGGGGCCAAAGTGTGGCTGACTCCAAGTATGGCTTAGGGCCCAAAACTTGACTTTGCAGGGGAGCCTCAATATTCTCCGTAACACCTAGGGATTGCAATACCGGTATACCGAATACGGGTATTTTGAGCCATTTGTACGGTTTTATAAAACCGGTATTCACAAGTTTAAATACCGGTTTTTCGGTATTTACTAGAAATTTTAAAATTATTTCCTCTATGTTCAGGGATCGCCAACATAGTATACGTTTTTGTTTTTATGTTATAGAATTAATTATTGCACCATGATTAAAATATATTATAAAGGAAATAATTTTACACCCATTTCAGAAAATGAAAATATTAAACGTCTTTATTCCTCTCATTCCGTTGTTCTTATTTTTATTTTTCCTAGCTGGCTCTACACACACACACAGTTCTAAGGCAACTCATAAAATCCATCATCTGATTTTTTCATTGCCAGATACAACAGATAAAAGACTATTTATCTGAACTTAAGAATATAGACATAAATTATTTCTCTGACAAATAGAACTAAATACACTACTCCTAACTTAGTTCTCGTTGAAAGAGGAATAACATATTCCAGCTCATCTGCCTTCCTTCTTCCATCAACACCTGTTACTACAATCTCTCCCTAACGGGCGAAATTAATTAAGACTGTACATACACAAAGTTTCATCGTACAATCAAGAGAAGTTATAAAATATCTTGTGAATCATCCAAGGTCAAAACTGTCCTATTACAGCTCAGAGCGGTATTGCACTTGCGCAGGATTCGTAGTCTGTTATTCGTATCTGAGCAACAAACCGAAATACAGTACGGAAATCAGCTATATCCAAAACCATCCGACGAGAAATCGAATTATTTGAAGATGAAGAATTTAGAGATAAATAGTTGGAAAAAGTATATTGCGCATTGCTAATAGTACCACCAACTAGCGTAGATGCCGAAAGAATGTTTTCGACAGCTGGGAATTTTTGCACAAAATTACGTTCAAGGTTTAATGACAATGCAATTGTTGCATTATGTTTTTTTTAAGATCACATTTCTAAAATTTGTAATAGTACCACAGACTGAATAGTGATATTTGCACTTTTTTTGTGATTTAAATAAATAAAATGTCCCTTGATTTTTTTTGTATACTGTTATAATTTATAAGTTACAAATTATTTCTTGTGATATTTACACTCCCTAATAAAATTGGTAAGTAAAACAAGGAAACACTTGTGTTTTCTTTCTTTTTCTAAAACTTCTCATACCGGTATTAAGTTCTAAGAAACACCGAATACCGGTGTTGAACTTCTGGTCCGATATTGCAATCCCTAGTTACACCTTTGACTGTGGCAGCGGTAGCTGAGTGTTCATGATAGCGACCTTATTGATGGTTTCAATGGGTGGTTAGTTCAAATTCCGATGCCACTTAAGACCCATTAAGAGTAGTGGAGTAACGGAGAATATTAAGGCACCCCTGCAAAGAGAGTCAGGTTTTGTGCCTCAAACTAGATCTTACAAAGGGTGATCCTACAAGGTACTACTGATTTAGAGGGTGATGTATGTTGTGTTAAATGATATACACTCAAGAGCCAAAACATTAGGATCACCCCTACATTTTGCAATGAACTCACCTGGATGACGTGGAAGGCACGTGATCAGGTGGAAGTGGTATTTAACTGCTGCTGGAGAGTCTGAAGAATCATTCTTTCCCTTTGTTCCGTGTGTGATGGGAAAGGTTGCGAATCTAAGCGACTTTGATAGAGGGCAGATTGTAATGGCTCGAAGGCTCGGAACAAGTATTTCCGAAACTGCACGACTCGTGGATTGTTCGCGATCTACAATTGTTAGTACTTATGCAAAGTGGATGAATGACGGTTAATCCAGCAGTAGACGACGTGGTGTTGGACGTCCACACGATATCAAAGAAAAAGGTCGTCGGAGACTGTCTCGCATGGTGAAGCAAAACCGGAGCCAGACAGTGGCTCAGCTGACAGCCCAATACAATGCAGGACCAAGTAGAATAATATCGGAGCACACTGTTCAGCGGAGACTGTTGGATATGGGACTGCGCAGCAAACGTCCCACTCGTGTGCTTTTGCTGACCAAGCGTCATCACCAACTGCGCTGCCCTGGGCCCGGGAACATCGCGACTGGTCCATGGATCAGTGGGAGAGAATTGCCTGGTCAGATAATCATGGTTTGTCATTCATCACGCCGATGGCTATGTCAGGATACGCCGTCTTTCAGGCAAACACTTGCTGCCTCAATGTACAGTAGGTCATATACATGCCGGTGGTGGCGGTATTATGCTTTGGGGGACGTTCTCTTGGTCGTCTCTGGGACCCGTGGTTGTGGTAGAGCAGACTATGAATGCTACAGGGTATCTGATCATCATTGCGGACCAATTGCACCCTTACATGGCCTCTGTTTTTCCAGCTGGAAATGAAATGTTTCAACAGGACAACGCCCCGTGTCACAAGGCTAAAATCGTGTTGGAGTGGTTCTAGGAACATGATGCTGAATTCCAGTTAATGTCCTGGCCGCCTAACTCATCGGATCTCAATCCGATAGAACACATTTGGGATGTCATGGGACGGCAGCTCAGAGTTCAAAGACCACCAATTCGCAACCATTGCTTAGACATCTGGTACAATCTCTCTCTGGCCATCTACCAAAAACTTGTGGCATCCATGCCAAGGCGGGTTGAAGTTGTATTGCGCGTCAAAGGTGGGCCAACTCGTTATTGACAGATGGTCATGTTTTGGCTCTTGAGTGTATGTTAAATCGTATCTCGGGTAGTACTCCTGTTGGTGTGGAAGAGTGGAAAGTGGAATGCATGATCGTGTGTCACCGTGATTACTTGACTATGGTTCAAAATTGTGAAGTCTGTTGCCAATAACCTTTGTGTAATGGACAATCAGTCCGTTTGAGGAATAGTAGATGGCTCTTACTTTAAATTAAAGTAATGCAGCGTACAAAATCCGTGAGTGAGATACCAAACCAAACATCATCCTCGTCTATTTATTGTGGATAAAAATGACAAGATTCATCACCAATATTTTTGGTGTTGCTCTCTAGATAAATATTTATTCAAAACTGACTATCTATAGAATATCTTATTTTAAAGCGAAAGATGTATGCTTGAAACTTTTAACCATATTACCTGCCAAACGTTTCTAAAAATATTTCTGAACTTAATTTTTCAGGCTCACATTTTTAAATAAGATAATTAAACTAAGATCTGATCTTACTTATTTGTTCAGTGCTATTGCAAGTATCTGATAAATTTGAATATTTCATTACTCCTTTCTCGAGATCAGAGGAAATTGAATTCTACTAATTATTTTGCTAAAGCAGTGCTTCTCAAACTTTCAATGTTTGTGACCCAATTTTCAATCATGATTTTCACGGAACCCCTCCATACAATAATAATGTATTGAATTCAATAATAATGTACTTTGACACTAAAGCTTCAATACGACTTTGATTGTAAACTGTTCAAATTATCAAGATACGTATTAAATTTTGCACATAATTTCGTATATGACAAGCCCATGGGGTAATTAGTAATTATTAAACTTGTCCTTAACTTAGTATTGATGAATTAATGATGAAATACATTGTGCAGAACTGATGCATTTATAAATGTATTATATCAGTGTAAATATGTACATTGTAATTGTAAATGTGTATTTTTTATTATCTCAAAATGGATTTTTTTGTTTTTATTAATTTCAATAAATTAATAATTTTTAAAATTCCTTTTTTATTTTTCAATATGCTCGCGCCCTCTTTGTAAAATTATCACGCCCTCTAGGAGGTGCACCCCGCAGATTGAGAAACGCTGTGCTAAACCATTCTTCATTAATAAGCAATATAAAACTGAGCTTCTATTATCTTAAAGGAAATTAATAGGGAAGATAAGGAAATATACGTTTGTGAGATATACTACCCTACCTTTCCCCTCGCCTTCTTTACACTTTGCTGTATTCATATATGGAACACAAGCTTGCAAAACATTTAAATCCTTTCTTGTCTTACAAACGACAAGTCTTCGTGCAGTTTACCCTTTTCTCAGCCATAACCTCGCCTTCGGCCACAGCAGTATTCCAAACAATAAGGACATAACAGTGTTGCTCTGTCATGACATGGAATATCCACAACTCTTGTATTAAAAACAATAATCCTAAACTTCAAGCAAGATAATTGCGTGCAAAAGAAGGAGTTTCTTGTTTCTGTGAACTCTTCTTTGCCACCTTCTCAAACAATACATCAAGGACAAGAAGAGATCAGTTCCTTTCATGAAGGTTAAAAGAAAAGAGATAAATGCAATGTGTTCTTTTGTTGTAACGTTTCGTCCTGTGTGCAGTTTCTGAATGTTATGTTTTTGTGTAGGGTATTATTCGTATTATAAGTAATTTGTATTTATTTGCTGACAATGATATAGTGAATATTTAAGATTCACTAATTGGTTGAATTCGAATTATTTCAGGAAGTAAAATCTATTGTTTAATGATTCGTCGGTAAAAGGCATTGCCAATGAATCATTATAGTAGATTCAATCAATAAGTAAAATTTTGTTTGTATTTTTATGACTACATGTTTTTCAACTGATTAGCGTTATCTTAAGTTGATGATTAATTACGAAATCCATATAAGGTTCTGTAAAAAGACAAAAATATCGTAGCAGATCAGCTTAAGTTTTCTCATAACTCAAGGTACATACTAATACTACTAATGTTAACATAGAATTGGAGTTGCACGTTTTATCATATTTTCAATAAATAATTTGGTTTTAAATAAAATTATTACGTTTAGTACTTCTGACAGCAACTCCTTAAGAAATTGTAGAATGATATTAATCGAATAAAATCAAATTCAAAACAATGAAAAGTCATTCATTTTTATGAATCACAGTGGAAATTTTGAAACATTTTTTTCAGGATACCTTTTTCTCTTAAACCAAAGTCTATATAATTTATTAAATTGGTTTTTTTTTCAGTTGCATTTTGTACACACATTAGTAGTTTTGTGTTTAACAGAAAGCAGACTTAAATATTGATGTATATTAAGGCTTAAAAACTTGTTCCCCCTTTCACAAGATTTGTAATCCATATTAAAAAAGAATATCTGCATGCATCCGCTAGCCCGTTTTATAGTACTTCCTTATACAAAATTGTAGTCCAGTGGCAGAGGGGTAGCATAACGAGCTTCCACGCCACAGGTCTGGGGTTCAAACCCTGGGCTTATCGAGGTCAACACAGTCTTTCATCCCTTCAAAGGGTCGATAAAGAAGTATCAAGCTTGCTTGGGAACTAAACACCAACTGATTGAAGCGTCAGACTGACCACCTGACCGGAATATCTGCTCATGCACCCTAGTGCCCAAGGTCACGAAAACTGAGAAGGGCACAGCAGGTCTTGGTACTCTATGGACTGTTGCGCCACTGAGTTCAGCTTACACAGAATTAAAAGTTGAGGCTGTCTTCTCGCAATGTTAAACAGGATCCGGATTTGGAATATTTTTTTTCAGATATCAGTGTTCCAACACTATTATTATATCCTGGTTTTGCTAATCTGTAGAGAGTAGTGTATTTTACCCTACTACTCATTTTTATCTGAGTAAATCGCCCCCCCCCCTTCATCTAAAATATGTTTTGCATTTTTCTCCTATACAGTTTAACGCTAAATGATCAACACCTTTATATTTTAAAATATAAAAATTACTTATTTGTGGAATATTTTTTGAAATTTTAAAAATGCGTTATTATAAACAGATGTATGAATTTCACGGTCTCAAGTTTTCGGGAAAATCCAGACTTTTTTCTGTCCGAAAATGTATTCTGTGTTTAGTTCAGGATCTTATACCTTGGGCGAAGACAGACATATAAGAATAAGGTATCGGTTTTAAATCATTGTTATTATAGTTCAAAATAATGAAATACATTTTAAATTCAATCTGTATCACTCCAATACAATTAACAATAAAGTAGATTTTTACAAAATATATGAGATATAACATTTCAGAAAATAGCGATGATAAAAAGTGTTATTTTTAGCCAAAGTTTTATTTTAGACTCAATGCGCACGTGCACAACAGAAAAACATTCCAACATTTTTTTCGAATTGAATGATATTCATTATATACATAAAATACAATTAATATATCTTTCATGTAATTAATAATTATCATTATCTGCGCGACGGGCGACGTAGTATTAATGTTTGAATTCAGATTTGGTTTCATAGTAATGGGAAATGAGCAGCTTCAATTGATCCAAGGACCTGGGACACCAAAGGGAGAAGACTGACTTAGCCCCTAGTGCCTGCTAACTTTAGCTGGACATAATGAAATGGCCTTCACATCTAGGGTGACGCTACCAGGAGTATATACTCCCGATGCACATCGCCTATTCCGTCCAGGTACACCCTCTCGCCACTTTGAGGCAGCTAGCAGGTCTTGAGAGGGCTGAACTCTCCTCTTTTAAAAGGATAGAATTGAATGCATTTTGGAGAATACCCCCTGCTTACCCTTGGTACGTTATGAAAAATCCTCTTTGGTATCACCAACTTAATATTCCTAGGTATCAGCAGACGGCTTTGTCGCGCTTTTTTAGTGGCCACATCAATTCTCTGACTTTTCAACAGGGCTGGAAAGTCCTCCCAGAATGTCATAGGTACGAGGCTGTCAGGCCTCTTCCAGTCATATTCTGAATTGTTTGAGTTTTTCATATGACGAGGTTTTAGGAAATCCTATCTAATTTCTGGATTCTTTGGAGATTTTTGGTTTTAAGAAACAACAACAACAATAATTATCATTGTTGTCCCCCATGAGAATGTACAGATTTCCACTCATATACAAGGACTATTAAAGCTAACTTTTAAATCAAAATTGCAGTATTCATGTTTTTAAAAATTATTCTCCAATTTAAGAAACATTTTAGTTAAACTTACTTAACGATCAGGTTTTTAGATTGTCTTACAAAAGCAACAAATTTTAGCAGCATCAATATTATAACGATAATTATATAACATTGTTGTTGTAAATAAATTTTAATTGAATAGTTGGCGCTGCAAATCACATCCGAGAGATGTATACCTTATTTGGCTTGTAGAGTCAGATTATGCAATGTTCTTTGTGCTGTGTACATGTGTTCTGTGTTGTCTAAAAAATAAACCAAAATGCCTAAAAGAATGAACTGAGTTATTGGATTGATATAAAAATATATATTGGATATAAACGTATACCTGTCCCTTTGAATTAAAGATAAAGGAAATATAATAATTGTATCTAAAAAATTCATATGGATAGTAAAAATTAGAATCAAACAACCGTGCCCTACTTTTCAGCTACTACCCATTTTAGAAAATCTATAATTGATTGAAAAATCTAGGAAAAAAACAACCACATTATTGGCTACCGCTTCTTGTATACTGAGATTTCGATTTTGATTTCAACAAGCTTTCATTGAATCAAAAATAATAGTCTTCCGACAGTTATTGCACAAGCCATAAAATCTGGCCTGCCCATATTGAATTAGCGCACATGTATCCGTCGTTCCCACTGTCGTGCAACAGAGTCATAACATTTTTTATACTAAATTAACGGCCACTTGGCACGGCACAGGACACTGGTCACGTGATCCAATGACAGCTCCGTTCCCTCGTGCGTCCCTCAAATCTTTCAAAAGATGCTACAGGTTCCTATGAATCTGTGGCGAAACATTCGAGTTAAGTTTTGTTGTTGTTGTTGCTATCAGAAAATTATTTATTGCGTATCTTTTTTTTATTTGATTTCAAACGGTGCAAATCTCTTGGAGCAATTTAAGTGAGAGATAAATGGAGAAAGAATAATTTTGTACATTTATTAGTTTGTGTCACGTAATTTTGATAACAAAAAATTTTTCTCCCTTCTTTTTCTTTTCTTTCTTTTTGTCCTTTTCTTCTTTTTCGACATTGTCATGTCTTCCGTTCATTGTCTTTAACCGGCTTATACTAGGGCAAAGTGGATATGAAAAGTGAATTCCATTTGACTGTTTTATAAAATGAGATAATTTATTTTCCCAATATAACGGAACCTTGAAAATTGACAGTATTCGCATGCTGACTTTACTTTCAGGTAACTCCTACCAGATTGCATTGTACTGTGAAAATCGCGGAACACGAAACTGAGGCGACTGAAATATTTTTTTCGTGTTAAAAGAATATTGAAAAAAAAAACATAAATACAAACAGGGACGTCTTAAGACTCTTTGAGCCCTGGGCCCCTGTGAAAAAGCAGCCTTACCTGTGATTTTTAAAAATAGGTAGCATGCATTGTCAAATACTTGAACAAACGGTAATTTGAAACAAATAAATGTGCACTACTCACAAACCTAGTCACAAACCGGCTCGACCGATGACCGCTTTTCGACTAAATGAGTTGAATGATTATTTATGGTATTAGGCCTAAGCCTAGACATGGACAACGGTCATCACATAATAATCAGCCTTACCACTTTTACCAGTTGACAGGCATAGGCAATCCCCTGTTTTTTTTGGAGAATATGTATGGGAATAATATTTGACCATTAAAACTATCCGGATCATGATCTTATAAAGACAGAGTCGAGAACGAGGTGAGGCCCCCACGAAGGGCGAGGCCCTGGGCCCTGGCCCAGCTGGCCCATGCCTTAAGACGTCCCTGTATACAAAACATATATACAAAATTAAGCTTATTAGAGTATATTTTATTTACATAGATATGTATATGTGCACGTATTTAATAAAAATCAATGAGGCAAAAACATTCACAAGAACTTAATGAAATTTAATACAAAATTTTCAAGTTTTTTGGGGAAAAGATATTATGCATTTCTTTGCATTGTCTTTCTTAGCAACAAATTGCTCGATGTCGTCCATCGAGCAGTTCATTTCACCATTATAATGCGCTTCGAAATAATTGCGCATACTTATCATGATGATGTGGGAACAGGAGATGCATTATTCATTTCATTTTTGTCGTCGGAATCTGAATCAATGATATATTTTGAGCTTTGAACAAACTCCAAAATGTCTTTGTCTGCCATAATTATGGCTGTATACACATTACCACCCACTATTGCAATGAATTTTTCTGATGATGCATAATACTAAGTCCAATAACGCAGAAACTTTCACAAACTTTGGATGATGTTTTCCGTATTTTGCTCATTCGCAGAAGGAAAATCTTTTCCTGTTAAGTGATCCTCGTTTCGTGTTAAGAGCAAAAAGTGTATGAAAATACGTTGTAGTTTGTCAGGACCGTTGCATTATTTCATGTTAATCGATATTTCGTCTAAAGCGTTTTCGCGTTAAGCGTATTATACTTATTCTAAGACAAGTCTTCCTATGTTGACCACTTTTGTAAATTGATCCGCATCATTTGGACTGTTTCCAAGTATGCATGTAGATTCCATATATAATATATCAATTTATTGTTTAACTGACTTTTTCATAACCAATCGAATGACTCATACCCGAAATTTGTTATTGCCATATGAGAGATTAAGTTTTTTAATTGATTCTGAAAACCTTTTCATTTCAGAATTGATCTATGAATTAAAAGTATACTGTATAGTTTCTAAACACATGTTCAATTAAAAATGAAAAGCGAATATTTTAAAATCAGCGAAATCTGTGTTAAATATTTCAACTGGATTTGAACGTAACGCATCTGATGATATGTTTCAAATTATCTGTAACACAAGTAGTTTTAAATAACGACGAATGTATCAATTGAATTAAGTGGAAACTTGAAATTTTTAGAGACATAAGAATCAAAGCAGGAGATTATTTATTCTTTTATTATTATTTATTATCTTTATTCTTCTGAGAAGCTTCCATCCTCTATTTAATTCAGAAAAAAACGGAATAGGTCATGAGAGAGGTTAAAAAGTACTATTTTTCATGTGTGAGATTTTACTTCATTTTTCTTGTGCAAATTTTGTTTATTCTGTAAAGATAAAAAAGAAAATAAATGGAGTGTAAGAAAACACAATACTACAGACCGTTAGCCCTTTTATTAGTCACCTCTGCATGTCGATTATTTTGCTCCAATCCTTTACAGATATAGGGGTTTTATAGAATAGAGATATAACTTGTAGGGTTACACCTCTATTATTATATACTCTCTTACATTAAGTTAAATTCTAGTATGTACCAAGAAAAAATTTTGCCTAACTTTTAAGTGAAATGTTAGGTAAAATTTTTAAAAGCAAATATATTTGCTTATTTGTTAAAGGAAATACTTACACTTTTAATTTGAAGGGGAGGGCTGTCACACTTCTTCAGACAGTTTTATCATTTTAGAAAGCAGCGTTGGAACACCTCTTTTGCAGCTGGTCTATTACATTTTGTGCGTAATGTTTTCTCTATATTGACATTTTCATTCTTTAGGTAATTTTTTTACAGAATTTGCTGAATTTTATTCAAAATTTAATCCAACAACGTTGCTAAAATTTTTCTGCGCTTTTTCATGAACGAAAATCTGATGGCGCTCACTGTCTCCTCACTCATCGGCGGTCCTTGAGAGCATTAACTCGATGGCCATAGTAGCTAGTATATATAGGGAAGGCCAACCTTTTTGGGAAGAGTGCCCCTATCTGATTAAAAAAAAATTTTGCGTGCCACTTCCAACTTCTCCAGCAACAAAAATATGCTGCGGAAAAATGTTACTTATGGACTTTACACACAAAGAGCACATTTTTTAGGCAAATCTAAGTAGAGAAGGAGAAAAAAATATAAATTTTACCCTGTGTAATCTTAAATTTAAATTATTTAAATGTCCCATTATATTGGTAAGAAAAGCTAAGCTCCTTAATCAATCTTTATTAATGAGTAGCAAACGCTCACTAGACATTTTATTTCTTCCAGATATTTTAAGACACGCTTCCTCAAAGCCCGAAATCTCGCGAGAACACTTCCTTTAGAAAACCAGCGCACACAACAATGAAAAGTATTCTCTTCATGATAATTTTCTAATAAATTCACTTGACCATGGTTCAAAATTATAAGGCCCTTCTCTAAAAAGGTTCTCTTCCTCGAATTTCTGAATAGTGAGACGATAAAATTCACTCACTCACTTCGATTAATTGACTGTATTTAAAATAAATCTCGAGGGTATTTCTTGTCTAAGACAATCACATTTCAATAAAATTAATATTTATTATTACTTTTAAATTTTTTAAAATTTTTTAACAAATCTCCGCATGCCACTGTTACAACTTCGCTGTGCCACACTGTGGCATGCGTACTGTGGGTTCTAGTGTCTCAACCTGTGATGTTCGGACCAAGTAATGAGTTCCAATACAGTTTTCTCCAAAGATTATAATGTGGATTAATGGGTAATATTGCTCTTTAATCTATCTGAGCCTTAAAGTTCTTTCTTGGGATGGTGTGAAAATTTGGGAAATAGGTTATCATCGCAAGTCGTTATTTGATTGTAGTGGCGAGAAGTACGGGATAAGGCACCAATAACTGTAAAGTGACGTTAATGAAGAAAACCAGACATCCCCCATTTCTGGTTTGAATATCCTTTCTTGCGTTACATTAATAACGATTATTGTGAGAGCATTTTTCAAGATTTAAATTAATGAAATATTCCTTTGGAAATCATTATTTCTTTTTTTAGGCATATTTTAGAATTTATTTCGAGAATACATCAGTAGTGACAAAATGAGTAGAAGGAAAACAAATTCCTTTATAAAAATGTCTATCACAGAAATATACTTAAACCTATAGCGAATATTATATGAATATCTATAAAAAATAATTTTATCTTCATTTTTCTAATGCATTGATTAGAATGAGTAAAGACTCAGGGAAATTGGATTTTAAGATTATAAGTGAGAGGACTTGGAGAACGAAGGTGAATGAGAGGTCACTGTAGAGGAAACTTCAAAGGAAAGCACTAGCCCACAAGGGGCTGTCTGGCCAGATATGATGATGATTATAATGAGTCATTGGAAACAGTGATACACGATGGACAATTGGAAAAAAGTAACGCAGTCTGTTGAATCCTTTTTAAGTTGCATCCAGTAGTTTGGAGAACACGAAAGCACAGACCCCCTAAATGCATTGCTACAGCATTTCAAGTTGGTGTGGGCAAGGTGATAGGTACACTTTGAACCCTTTATTTTTGCATTCATGGTATCAGAACAAGACATCTTACTTAAACATCGTTGCTAACCAAGTCCAATACTGAAGATCTATCCCAATAGAAATGGACACTTTCAACAGGTTAATGCATCCTGTCATGCTTACAGGATTAGTTTGATGAACAGTGATGGATGCCTCACTTAGCTGACTTGGATCTCACAATCCTAAAGAGCACAGTTCATCAACCCAATTAACTCTAAAAACCGGTAAAATATTATTGTCGCGCAGTCCATCGACCACGGGTGTTGGAGGGTTCGGGTAAAGATCAGCCGTTTTTCAATTAACACAATTTTATAGCCTAAATTGCTTAATAGACTTAATCAACCTAATTGAGAATGCACTTAAATCACTAAACCCGAGGAGCAATGTATCTTAATAAACTGATTATTATAGAAATAAAAACACTTATTTCTTCCTGGGCGCTTTTGCTTCAACACTTGAATAATATTCCACTTGAACTAACTAATAGACCACCTTTTGCTGGTGCACTATGCTTTTTCCTATCTCAATTTTCTGCCATCATCTCGCCTATTCTACGACCAGCACTTAAATAGAATCTCTAATTTACATAAAACCCAATTTTCTCCCCGGAAAGCTAAAAAGATTATTTTACTCAAGACAATTAGTAGAAAAGCGAAAAGACCTGTTACAGTTATGATATTTAACCGGTTCACATTCCGATAAAGTTATTACTTTGGACTAATGGCATAATTTTTCTAGATTAAAATTTGTGGAACACAAGCAATTTTTTTACCAGAGTTTATTTTTAATCATTTCACATCATCTATACTGCAGATAATACTCTCAATTTGAAAGACTGGCAAATAGTGTCTTAGGTTTGGCATCGGTCCATGGACCTGTAAATAATTTTCTCAGATTGAGAAGCACTACTACAGAGGAAGTTGAAAGAGCCCCATTTGGCATCTAAATCCATTATCATTTAATCTCATAATGTGTTGGAAAATACTATTCTTAGAGCATGATCTCAGATTTCACAAACAATCTACCTCTTGTAGAATCTGAGGTGGATAGAATTCGCTACCTCCGATTCCGTAAACACGTAACATGCCACTAGGCCAAAATGATCACTTAAGTTCGAAGGCTGTTACTGGCTTAAGGCCTTATCACATGTTCACGTTTGGAGCAATTTTCCACCCGATTCCGAACAATTTCTGCTATTGCTATAGCAACGACTCCAAACAACTTTGCCCCAGTAAGCTGAAAAAGTTGCTCCAATTAAAAGTTGCTTGAAATTCTCCAGCCAATGGGGTTCTTCGGCACCCTAGGTCATAAACAAGATGGTGGTAAAGATGGTAGCTTCAGTTCCATCAAACGCATCAGATATGGCATATACACTAATGTCCATAAATTAAGGATAATGAAGTTCAGGCAAAGAAAGAGCAAAACAAATTTGACTTATTTGTAAAGTCTATTTATTAAACAAAAGGTAAAGAGCAAAAAAGATGCTAGTATATGCTTGACATAATTAATAAAAATTGCGATTTTTACTCCCTGGAGCAAATTTCAAAAAAGAACCTATTTACAAAAAACAGTATAACATGGTTAGTATGATGGTTAATACGGAGTATGTCTCCCGGACGATGCAAAACAGGACTTACAACGCCTACGCATGCTGAGTATCAAATTATCAATCTGATCTTGGGGAATATTACACCACTCATCAAGCAATGCCCTCCGAAGTTCCGTTAGACAGGTGGGAGGGGGTTGGCGGGCTGCAATTCGTCGGCCAAGCATATCCCACACATGCTCTATTGGATTCAAGTCCGGTGAGTATGCTGGCCAATCCATACGGGTGATATCCTCCGATTGAAGGCATTCGTCTACAATGTTTGCACGGTGAGGACGGGCGTTGTCATCCATAAACAGAAATTCAGCACCCATGGCGCCCCGAAACAAACGTACATGTTGTTCCAGAAAGACATCCCGATAGATGTGGCCTGTCATCGTTACACTCTGAACATACAGGTCAGTTCTGGAACCAAGAATAATTCCTCCCCAAACGAGCCATCCTGCACCACCGTACGGTGTCGTTTAATGGTGTTCTCTTGGTGGTAACGGGTACCTGGCGTTCTCCATATGAAAGTCCGGCGAGAATCAGACTGCAAACTAAACCTGGACTCGTCGGAAAACATCACACAAGACCACTGTTGCGGTGTCCACAATGCAAGCTCTCTACTCCAGGTTAATCGCAGGCGTCAGTGAGTTGCGGTAAGGGGAACACATCTGACAGGCCTACGAGCATATAGACCAATGTTCCCTAAGCGTCTGTACACGGTCTGCCTTGAAACTGTCATACCGGTAGCTGAAGAGAGCTGACGAGATAGGTCTGATGCTGTGCTCCGTCTGTTTCTTTTGGCAGTAACTGCCAAATACCGGTCCTCATTCGGCGTTGTAACTCGGGGGCGACCTGTGCTGTAACATCTACTCACATTACCATCATCTTGGAATCGTTGCCAAAGCCTGGAGATGACACTCTGGGGATTCCAAGTTCCTCGGATACTTCCAGCTGGGTACGTCCACATTCCAGTCGTCCGATAATTCTACCACGTAAAAAATCATCCAAATGCTTCCTTTGTGCCATAACTATGCGGTTATTGCACTGAAAGGCTTTTAAAGCGCTTGTGAACAATTTTACTTCTTTGCCACCATTCCTTATATACCTCTTTCTTACTCTCTCGTCATTGTGACATACTATCCGCGCCATCTGGTGGTTTCCTGTAATTTGCATATTCTTCTTCAAGATGTGTGTGATAATTCTGCAGGTGAAATTATTATTTTAGAGTTCAATTTCTGTGTGATTCTGAATTATCCTTAATTTATGGACATGAGTGTAATTTTTTAAAGGTGTATAATATTTTAATGGCGTGCAATATTTTAAACAGAATGGTGCTCCGTTTCTGCTTACGCCCATCAACAAAAGCGTGAGCAAAATAAAAAAAGATAATAATGGGTGTTCGTTTTCCGAAGCCGAAAAATCGGCGAGTAATTCTTCAATGTGGAGATAGAGTGTGGCTGGTGTCAGAGCATGTCGTGTTGTTTTATAGGAACCCTTCCCCCTCAGTTGCGTAAAAAATTGTCCTAAACGGTTTCTCCAAATATGCGCGTGTGACAGGGCTTTTATATAGATACCACAGTTACACACTCCCCCACCAGTGAGTTGGTGGATAAGCGAATGAATGGCATTGTTGTTATGGTGAGCGTGTTGCTGTTACGTCAAGTGAGTCTGATAGCTTTGATTTCTGCGTCAAGTGTGTCTGACGGCTTTGATTTCTACGTCAAGTATGTCTGACGCGGCTTTGATTTCTGCGTCAAGTGTGCCTGACGACTTTGGTTGTTCTTGCAGTGCGTAAATGGCGCCATGACAGCTAGCTGCGCGAAGGTTGCGTTTTTTCAAGGTTCAGTGTCAAGGTCACCAATGAGGAGGATAGAACTCATGACCTTTGGTTCCGTAAGCACGTAACATACCACTAGATCAATATGATACCTTCAGTCCGAGATTGTTACTGGTTTATATAGATTCCGACGTACCTCGTAAATTCGAACCGTGGTTAAGTGACTAGAACAACACTGGAGCTGACACCCCTTCTCTTAACTTCCCCACCACACTACTGAGAGGATATTTGAGCCTCAACATATTTAACGCGCATCAGCCCCTGTGCACAGCGGGTCTTCAGTGATACAAGGCTTGAACTAATGACACGCCGGCCACGAGTCCGTCACCTTGACGACTAGGCTACTGCGGCCTCACCCTAGCTGTAAAAATAGTCTGTTTTGTAATAGAGTTTGAATATAATCATACATTTCCAAATTTTAATTTCTTCAGACTGTGCAAAAAAAAATAATAATAATAAATAAATAAATAAAAATACAAATAAATAAATAAATATTACAAAAAAATGGCATGGCACCGTATGTTAAAGAACTTTGTTCTCAAAATTCATTAAATGTAGATGTTTTATGAGTATAATACCAATTGCAATATACTGCCCTCGCATAATTTCATCTTCATCAAAATATTGTTTGCAAGTTACTTATTCAAAGAGTTCTGTATTAAAAATCGTAACACAGATTTTGTATTTAATATTAGAATCAAGGAAAGCGTTTTTTTCACCCTACATGTTAACCTGAAATTTGATTTCGATAACAGAATGCAATATTTTCCCTTATGACAGAATCAAAATTAGAATAAATCAAAGTCAATCAAGACATAATCCTTTATTAAAACGGTTAATTCAATTACAAAATCGAAGCTACGGAGAATGTAGGCCTAATCACAACGAGAATCAAATAAACGGTGCGGTAAATGATTACGAAATGTAAAGGGAATAAATATATTGGACTACCTTATCTTATTTACATTTGATTTGGTACACAGAAAAGGTGTTTCTGTTTGTGTGTCTTACGATTGAATTTCGTGCTGATCTCAAGGATGAATACAAATCGATCTAAAAAAAACCAATGTTAACACGTAAGAGAATACTGAGAAAATCAATTTCTATTCAAGTTGCTTAATCTAGATTGAATTTTTTTTCTTACTGCATTTATTCAGTGAGATAAATCAATTTAAATTTACAGCAAAATAGTATGATTGCATTTTGAAGAACATTCCTCATTTACATTTCAAGGTTTCTGTAAGGGTTGTTTACTATACTTCACTTGCATAGATTTACATTTATGTTTTGATTTTTATCTTATAAAAAAAAAATGACTTCATATAAATTTTAAAGTAAAGGAGAGTAAATGTTGCCATACGTATTGAATTTTTGCTTTTGTTGGTAACACTTCCATTCATATAAAACATTCTAAAACTATAGAATTATTTTTTTCATCATCTCATTTTTGTAATATAAAAACTAGTTATTTTTGAAATGTCTATACATGCAGGATGTTGTTTCATGAATTTAGTTGCTAGATAAAGAATGCGGAATTATCTTTTCCCGAAATTTTGCTTTCTTGCTAAATCAGGTTAAGAGTTAATCGGTTAAAACTCCTGGAATTTACAGAACCGACTTGATTTTATAAAAATGTGTCATATTCTGAAATAACTTAAAAATAAATGAAACGTATCGTTGCAGATATTTTTAATACCTATTTGTAATCCAATTTGCATCGTGGAAAAATAAATTTGTATTTATTTAAATGTGTAAACCTTTTAACATATTTTTATACGCATAAAAACGAACACGTATAAGTTTTAAATAAATACAATAAAATTAATGTAAAAAAAATTATTGCAGAGAATTTTTAGAATACTTTTGAAAAGTAAAAGTTATCCTCATGTTGATTACTCAATCTTGTTCTGATCGAAATTCTAGTCGAAAAAAATTTCGCTACAACTTCATAATTGGAAAAATTCATATATTCTAAAAGTATCCTATGCATCATCTTGAATTATTTCATTAATCTCTCTACTATATTTCTAATATGTATATTGTATTCCAGTATCTAGTTTGTAGGATGTGGTGTGTATCTTGCAATGATCTAGATTGTTAGTGTATTGATCTAGTGATTTTGCATTCGAAAAAATGATAAAAATAAATGCCACATTTACATAAGTTTCTTGTCCGGTCCTATTTATTTCGAATAGTATCAGAGGTTTTAATGGTAATTCACCTGACTGTACCTTGCTGAATGAAGAGGGCTGTATAGCTCAGTACGATCAACTAAATTCGATGTGTCTCCTTAAGGTATCCGACTACCCTATAATTGTGAATTTTGCTAAAAACTGACAAATTGTTCTTATGATTTCATTTTATATGCCATCTTATTAGCTTTATGAAAATACCAAGTTTATCATTTTCCGTTCACTAGAACAAAAACTACAAGTATTTTAGTTAAAGGAAATGCCGCCCAATACTTTAAGCAACATGTCATACTTTAAAAGGCGTTTGACTCAAAATATGTTTTCTTGAAAATACTCAAACGGGGCCAGCGATTGCTGAAAGAGTTTTGAAAATAAGTAACTGAAATTTTTTCTGTTACTTCTGAATAATAGTAGAATTGTTTTAACCTTCAGATTTATCAATTACTGTTTTAGTACAAAATTTACAGTCCCTTATGTGAATATAATCACAGTTTTTTTAAGCAATTTCATATAATAATTGAGATAAATTTCTCTAGTTTTTGTAAAGAATAAAATATTTCTTATCCTGAAGGTCATTAAAAATTAATAACATAGCAACACATTAGAATGAAAAAATTGAAAATTTGTTCAAAACCTTTGGTACAGAATGGGTCGCGTTTATGCTATTTTTGGTAAAATTTTTACCTATTTTTTCACATTTTAGTAATAATAATTTTTTATCTTCTTTTTTAGCATATTTTTCTTAAAATGCACTAAACAAATCTAAAAATAACAAAAATTCTCCATATCTAATTTTTTTTAAAAAGCTGTCGCAAGCAGTCGGATACCTTAACGCGACTAACGCAAATATTTTCCTTATCTTCTGATAGAGCTCCTTAATTTTGAAGGTACATCATTTTAACTCTTGCATAGAGCAGTGGTCTTCAAACTGTGTTCCACGGAAGCCTGAGGCTCCACGAGTCACAATAAAAAAATTATAAATATTTGTGTAAAGGGGATTAATGTTCTCGATTAAGTTCGTATAAACACAAGTATCTAAAGCTCATCTCAATCATTAAAACTTAAAATTTAATTTACACATAAGATAACCTTATTTTCTAATACTTTTTAAACTTTTATTGTAATATAAAAGCATATTAAAACGTGTCTTCTTTAATGTACTTGCAAGGAAATTGTGAATATTCCATTGTTTGCTATTTTGGTTTCCACAAAATAACTTTATTCTTGTTAGTACAATGTTTTGCATGACTAAAGAGTTCTCTAATGGAAAATGCACTTTTTTACATCTGTGGGGGGGGGGGGAATCTATAATGAAGAGAAGAAAGAATATAAACTTACATTGACACGTAAAAGATTCGACATTAAAATCTAATTTAAGCAACTTGAGCTCTTAAATTTTAGTTTTGCAAATTCATTAAAAAAAACCTGGATTTCTCACACAGTTATAAACATTTTAATGTCATTCATAACATTGTATTAAGAGAGATAAATATTTCTCTCTCAACAAGAGTGTCAATAGTTTTGATCTCTCTCTCACTCTCCTAAAAACTGTTTCTGTCCTATTGATATTAATGGCATGATTAAACTAATACCATGAAGGAAGCAACCAAACTGCCTGAAATTCCGCCTTATATAGGTATATCGCGGGGGGAAATGCAACTTACCAACATATTTAAACGTGGACATACATCAGGAGACCCATTATCCACCAAGAAAGGTTATAAAAATGAAGAAAAAAGAATATTGTTTTTAGAGAATGAATTGCTCTTTCGGGTATCTGCTTCCCGTAAACAGCTTCAGTATACTTCTATGAAGAATACGAGTGTCATTCGAACACGTTTCTGAATTAGATTGAGAAAGAATTGTTGCTTATAGAGAATGCGAAAACTATCCTCTGAAGAAATCGGTAATCATGTCGCATGTAAGTAAGCAACAGTGACGTGGGTCTGTAAGCTATAGATGCAGGGCAACCAAAAACGTCGATTACATTATCCTTGTAACAGCATTACATGCCATTACAGGCATATTGTGCATAGGCAATTCTAGATCATTCTACCACATTAGTAACAATATCACAGCAAATACAGTCTGTTACACAATAATCAATTTTCGTACATACCATTCGAAGTCTTTGGAAGCCTGGTAGAATGATTGTAAGTCATCTATTTCTGTGCGATTACTTTTGTTTAAAACCATTTGCAATGCTATTAGTGCATTGAACGACAGACATATATTTTGAATGGCACGACATCACCTTTACAAACATTACGATGATCAAATTAAAGTCTGGAGATACTGTGGAGAGAGGTTACTTAGCTATTGCCTTATGCATTTTCATTCTGGTCTTGGTATTTTGATTTGTGTGGTATTGGGTTCCACTCCCGCATCCCCTAGTACACGTTGCCACCAGTACGTTAACCAACTAATGCTATATCTTTGAAATTTTGAAACTTGTTGTCCTCCTTTGCCTTCAGAGCTTGCCTGCAACCTCGTTCCAATAGAACAATACATGGCCAAATATTACACACAATATTGAAGACCCCTCGCCAAATTGCACTGAAGCCTTGTCTTGCCTGTTCTTTCGATTTTTCGCTTATCAACCACATCTAATCAATGATTAGAGAACGTTTGACTCGACATATATCACCCATTGTTATGCCAGATCAACATTTGGCAGTATGTGGAGAGAGCACGGGTTGCTTATATAAACAAAATATTTTAAACTTGCTTCATTCAATGTTGAGACGTATATTAGCGGTTATTGCCATCCTTAACGGCAAAATTCAGTACGATTTCATTATCTTCCACATATCGCAGAAAACTGTATATTCAATCACTTCACCTTCATATTGAGTATTATCTCTCTAAAACTAAACAAAGAAAAAAAAGTTTCACCTTGAAGGAATTAACTGCTAGGATTGAAATTTAGAGGAATAACAAATCTACTTTGGTTATGAATATGAAGAAATTTTTAGGTCCATTTAAGTATGTGGCAGACATTGAACAGCTTTCGAATGCAGTACATGCCGGGTCATAAAAAAGACATACCAAGACGCAGAAAATTCATTTAATCTCACGTTGTTGTATTGGTTACATCATTTCTCATTGGATTATATCTGGGAGAAAAGTTTGCAAAAAATTTAGTAATTGAGAGAATTTGACAGAAGACTAACACGTTTCCAAGAAGGGGAGGGGGAATCTTATAATAGAATTTTAATGGTGTTACTGCTGGATGCTACTGGCAGAGTTGGATACAACAAGGCACATCTCAACATCAATCACACGTAGTTGAACTGAACAGAGAGAGGATCAATATGTGGTAAGACATTCGTGTACTGACCCAACAGTCACTGTTACAGACATCCTGCGATCAATGCCGATCATCCCATAAGTAACAACACCATTTGCCATTGGCTTACATAGGATTAAAATTTAAAAAAAACCATCATGCGAGTGCTTTTAACATCTCTGTATTTTTATCAAAGACTGAAATGGCTTCTCACCAGACGACCCAGGTTCATCGAATCAAATGTCCTTGATTGGTCTTTATCATCGAGCCCCATTTCTATCCTGGTGGGGATGACAATTGAATCGCTGTTTTGAGCATTGTGATCAGAACCAAGATTCATGATTCATTGCGCAAAATTGCACATTCAGAAGACTTGGTGCACTGGTATGGGGTGCAATTGCGTATGCTATCAATTCCCTTTTGGGATTTGTTACGAACTCTTTGACAGGTTATTCAAAATATCTTGGAGCCAGTAGCGGTCCCTTTCTTCAACTCCTAGTTTCAATTCTTTCTCCAATAAGGTAATGCTTTATAGAATATTACTGCTGTCTCTAGAACATTCAACAACCTGTTGAAAACTTACCATGGCCAGTCTTTTCATCAGACCTGTCTCTGATCAAGAATGAATAGGATGCCATGGGACAAGAAGCGTCTGGTTCAGCCGTACCACATAACCTGCTGGAACTGCATAATAATTGTTAAAGGGCATGGAATGGACTGTCGTAGAAAGATATAAAAAAACCTTTACAACTCACTATCAACTTTCTTGACATACTGTATGCGGAATAATGGTGGTCATACGCCATGCAATATTTTTTTTGCATTTCATTTTTCAATAAATTTTGCATATTAAAAGAGTCACAAATTTTCATCTCCCATTTTTCCCTAAGTATTCTACCAACCTTGTAAATTTCTTTGCATTCTGTCTATTTCTTCTTGGTGCAACGCTTTCCCCCCTCAGACACTCGAAATATACATAATATATATGCTGTTTTTTAATTGAGCTGATGTCCATTATTTATGGTTAATGATAATAATTAGCAATTATAATATTTAAATAGATTTAAAACGTTTATCTAACAGAAACTGGTAGATTTCGCTAAATACTGTTAGTAGAAGAGGCAAGGGTTGACTAGCCACTAAAAAAGGTTTTAACCATCTTTTTGTTGTCTTCAGTTGGCTCCACTTAAATATAGCATTAGAAATTTTGTTTTTTTTTTGTCATATTTCGATTATAGAGTATATAGCCATGTATATACACTCAAGAGCCAAAAACATTATGACCACCTGTCAATAACGAGTTGGTCCACCTTTGGCGCCCAACACAGCTTCAACCCGCCTTGCATGGATCCACAAGTCCTTGGTAGATGGCCAGATACAGATTGTACCAGATGTTTAAGCAACGGTCACGCAAATCCGAGAATTGCGAATTGGTGGTCTTTGAACACTGAGCTGCTGTCCCATGACAAAATTCCAAATGTGTTCTCATCGAATTGAGATCCGGTTAGTTAGACGGCCAGGGAATTAACTGAATTCAGCATCATGTTCCTGGAACCATTCCAATACAATTTTAGCCTTGTGACACGGGGCGTTGTTCTGTTGGAACATTCCATTTCCAGCTGGAAAAAAAGAGGCCATGTAATGGTGCAACTGGTCCACAATGCAAAGGCACACGAATGGACGTTTGCTGCGTAGCTCCATATCCAACCGTGTCTGCTGAACAGTGTGCTCTGATAATATTCTACTTGTCCCGCATGTATTGGGCGGTCAGCTGAACCACTGTCTGGTTCTGGTTCTGCTTCACCATGCGAGACAGTCTCCGACGACCTTTTCTTTGATAGCGTGTAGACGTCCAACACCATGTCGTGTACTGCTGGTTTCACCGTCATTCATCCACTTTACAAAAGTACTAACAACTTTAGATCGTGAACAACCCACGAGTCGTGCAGTTTCGGAAATACTTTTTCCGAGCCATTACAATCTGCCCTCTATCAAAGTCGCTTAGATCCACAGCCTTGCCATCACACACAGAAGTAA
>BMAO01026376.1:0-22004 GCA_019973975.1 Trichonephila clavata | reverse complement strand
ACTGACTAATCACGATATCTCCAGAACTATTCAACCTACAGCCTTGGCGTTTAGTAGACATGTTCCTTCCATGGAGTAGAGATCCGCTAAGATCGGATTTTTTTGCGAAATTCGAATCGCAAGGGGCGTTACAGAGGGGGGGGGGGTAAAAAGGCATTTTAAATGATTGTTTCCATGTTTAAATTGCTCGACGTACAATCTTGAAATTGGGTAAGTAGATTCCTTTCATAGAGTAGAGATGCGCTACAAAATGAGTTTGGTGAAAATCGATCCTTAAGTGGCGTTGTGGGGGTTTAAGGGGCATAATAGATAAATATTTCCGTTTTTAAACTACTTGACCTACCTGCTTTAAAATTTTGTAGGCATGTTTTTTTCATGGAGTAAATATCCGCTACAAAATGGGGTTTGGGAAAATTGACCCCAAGGGGTGTTGCGGGGGATTAAAGGGAGATATAAATAATTATTCCGATTTTTAAACTATTAGACGCACACTCTTTAAATTTGGTAAGCAGATTCCTCTCATAGGGTAGAGATACGCTAAAAATTGGTTTCGAGAAAATTGCCCCCAAGTAGCGTTGAGGGGGCTTAAGGGCGTTATAAATAATTATTTCCATTTTAAACTATTAGACGCACAGTCTTCATATTTGATAAAGAGATTTCTTTCATAGAGTAGAGATCAGCTATAAGAAGGTTTTGTAAAAACAGACCTCTAAGTGGCGTTGCAGGGGAATAAGTGGCGTAAGAGATAAATATTTTCGTTTTTAAACTATTTGACCTACCTGCTTGAAAATTGGTAGGAATGTTTCTTTCATGGAGTAAATATCCGCTACAAAACGGTTTTGGAGAAAATTGACCCCCAAGGGGTGTTGCGGGGGGTTAAGGGCAGATATAAATAATTATTTCTTTTTTTAAACTATTAGACTCACAGTCTTGAAATTTGGTTAGCAGATTCCTCTCATAGGATAGAAATACACTGCAAAATGTGTTTTGTGAAAATCGACCCCTAGGTGGTTTCAAGGGGCGTTATTGATAATTTTTTTGCATTTTTTAATTAATTGGACGCACAGTCTTCAAATTTTGCTAAGCAGATTCCTTTCATAGAGTGCAATTCCCTACAAAATGGGTTTTGTGAAAACAGACCCAGAAGTGGCATTGCGGGAGCTCAAGTGGCGTTATAGACAATTATCCCCATTTTTAAACTGTTAGACGTACAGTCTTGAAATTTGATAAGCAGATTCCTTTCGTAAAGTAGAGAACCGCTACAAAATGGGTTTCGCGAATATCAACTACTAAGTTTAATTTCGGGAGATTAAGAGGCGTAATTGATAAATATTTCAATTTTTAAACTATTTGATCATCCTGCTTGAAAATTGGTAGGCATGTTCCTTTCATGGAGAATAGAGTTCCTCTAACAAAGAGTAAAACGAAAATTGACCCCTAAGGATGGTTGCGAGGGGTCAAGAGGAGTTATACAGAAAAAAATTCCTGTTTTTAATTGTTAGACCCATATACTTGAAATTTGTTAAGCATGTTTCTTTTGTTGAATAGGGATCCACTAAGAATAAATTTTAAGAAAATCAAGTTCTGGGGGTTGCAGGGGGTTACTGGGACGTATTGACAAAAATATACTTTTTTCGAGCTACAAGGACTATAATAATGAAATTTGGTTTGTATTTTTCTTTTGTTGAATTGAAATCCGCTGACAGCGGTAATTTTGGAAAACGGCTCTCAACGGGATTACGGGGATATTGATAGTAAAACCTTTGTTTTTTTTTCTGTTAGATTTAGACTTGAAATTTGGCTTGCATGTTCAATTTACGGAGTAGAGATCCACCCAAAATTGGTTTTGCGTGAATCCACTTGGTTTTTGAGTTACGAAAGAGCAAACATCATTCTATGCTTCAATTTTAGAGATTTTTAGAAAATACAAATTTGATGAGTTCTGCCCTTTTTTTTTATCAACAGGTGACAGTTACAGGTATAAGTATATTTTTCAATTCAATCGAATTCTTAATGCTAGGACTTAGATATCAATAATTTATACATATATATAAGCAGTAAAAATTTATAAAACATCATGAAATACCCAGCAAAGCGGGCGGGTAACAGCTAGTATATATATAAATAAATATATAGTGAGTGAATATTAACGTCGCACTGCTCAGCTACACAAGGGCTTTTGGCGATGGTCCGCATAATTTTGAACCATGGTCAAGTGACGCGAACGACACCTGAGCTGGCACCCCCTCTTCTAACTACCACACCACACCAACGGGTGGACGTTTGAGCTCTCGACAGATTTAACGTGCATCACCCCTACACGGCGGGTCTTCAGTGGTACTGGGATCGAACTCATGACACGCTAGCCACGATCCGATGCCTAGACCACTTGGCTACCGCGGCCACAAATAAATATATAGAGAGACTTTTATTATAGAATATTAACTTTCTAATAGTAAGAACTGAATAATGAAAAAGAGGATTTCATTACATATTACTGCTAAATGCATATTCTTACATGTTTGAGTATGCGATTCATTTTTTTTTTGTACCAAATGAAATTTGAATTTGAACAAGACAAAAATTTAATTACATACTGCCTGTGTTATAGTTTTTAATTAAATGGAATAAAAAGCCTAAATTCTACAAGCTATTCTTAATTTACAATGTTTTCTTAAAAAGAAAGATAAAAAATTTAAATGCAAGAGTTATCGTTCCATAAGACGCTAAAGTACTGTTTTTTTTATTTAACTCAATACAAATTGATATAATTTAAACTGTACAAAATACATATTGTGTGTTACAGGTTCTCAGTTACTCTCTATGAACTTGAAAATTTTCTGTTTTTAAGTTAATGTTTACATAGAAATTTTTGATAATTACAAAACAACCTGATTTTACTGTGAATATATCAAAAAAAGGTTTTTTTTTCTATTGCTATTTATTAAAATCCCCTTCAGTATGGTTCTTAGAAGAATATTTAACATTTTAATTTTACAATTTGTTTGTATTAGGTTAAATTGTTTGGCAATGTGTGTAGGTTTTGTAGAAAATATTTTCAAATTTAATGAAAATTTATGTAACAATACTTATATGTAGGATTTTTTTTTTATCTTTGTATGTTTGAAAAGTTACATCGAATTCATACCTTACAGAAGATTGTATCATTTTTAAAGAATTGTTATTCAACTCTTTTTTTTTTTTTTGTAAAAGTTAATGTACATTGCGCCTTTATCCATAACGTACATTAACAATTTTTTGTAATGTTTTTTAATACATTGGCTAATATTTAAAATATTAAAATTGTGTACAATGTTCGAAGAATTGTTGTACTCAGTTGATTTTTTTTCCAATAACAGCTTTGGAAAAGTAAAATATTGTGTACATAAAAAAATTTCAAAAATGAAAAAAAAAATCTTTTTTTTTTCTTTTTGTAATTTGAAGTAAATTTCGAATGCTTTACGATATGGTTAAGATATTCCAGAGTAATACATTTCTCAAAAATAATAATAATAATAATAATTTTAACACAAATGTGTGTATTTCAGTAACTAAATGTTCGCTGAATAATATGGTTACAATAAATTTAAATTTTTAAAACTTTTATGATACAAGACATAAACAGTATTATATTCAGAATACGATGAATTGTGCAAATATAAATCGCATTAAATTGCATAAAACATAAACAAAATTTTCATCAAAGAATAATTCTACAAAATTAAGGCAAAAAATTTCAAATTAACCAACTTTTTTATCATTTACACATGTTATAAACATTAATTTTCAATCAACTTTTGTTTCCTTATTTATTATGAACGTAAATCTTTCTGTTTCTGAAAGTTTTCTGTAATTTCGTTTGAATCAAGAATATTTTATGGCATTTATTTTTTTATAAAGAAAAATTTAGAGAATCTATAAAATAAAGCGAATGCGATTCTAGACCGGAGATTTGTAGATTTTCAAGAAAGAAGAACCAATTATTAGTGAAACAAGATATCGAAAGTATCAAACACGTACTTGATAAGCGTTTCAGGGTAAAACATCCCCCAACCCAGCAACAGTCACGCTCCAATTGGTATTTTTTATATTATTTAAATAAAGTTTTACAGGCATTAACATTTTCCATCTTCAAAAATAAAGAACAATTGTAGATATTTTTTTGCTTATTTTTATTTCTAGAGTTCAATGCAAGTGCGATCAGTGTCAAAATATCAATTCTAGGAATTAAACTTTGAAAAAACTTCCATACCAGTACTACCTAAAGAACTACATTCTGGAATTTCATGTTTACACTAATAATTAAACTTTATAAAACTGTTCTTGCATAAAAAAGTGAGTTTTTGGAAGATGTATTCAAGCAAAGAAAACAAGTATTGATGCATATTAATAAATATAAAAGTATTATAAATGTCCATTGAAATATATATATATATAAATAGACATGATAGTAGTTTTCATGATGAGAATTGATCAATTAATGAGCAAATACTTTGTGCAGTACTGATACATTTATAAATATATTTCAGTGTGAATGTATATTTTATTTCAATTATGGCAGAATGTATTTTACTTTGTAATTATTTTAAATTGTAAATTATTTTATTAAATTGATAATTATTCTAAATCTTTTATTCTCGATTTTTTGCGATATGCTCGCCCCCCCCTTCCTCCCCAAGTAGGGTTATCACACTCTCTTAGGGGGCATGCCCCACAGTTTGAGAAACGCTGCGATAAAGATTTTATTTCGAGTTTTGAGAACAATTTAATAACAGTATACATCAGGCATGTCAAACACGCGGCCCGCCAGTACATAGGTTGCGGCCCGCGAAGACATTTTACAAAATCAGAGTTTTAAAGGGGTTTTTTTTATTTTGAAATTCACATTTCTGTTAAACTTTAAAAAATTTACAGCATATTACCTATTATCTATTCTTTTTTTTTTTTTTAAATCCTATTTAATTATAGAAATAGCCTTTAAATGCAAGTTATTTTCAATATTTTATTAAATTTTTTCTCATTTTATTTCACTACAATAAATCATTTTTTATTAATTTCTAAAGGCATATGAATATTATTTGTTATAGAGATCGCATTACGATTCATCGTGTGTGCGGCTTTTATTTCTCTTTGAAGAGTCTAATCAGCGAGAGACGAATTGCGTGATGTCAGAAGCAGTTGAAGTATTATTTTTTTTTTAAATTTAAAAACCCTAAGATTGCCAAGACAAAATGTAGTGCTTACTCAATAGTTTGTTAATGAAAGTGGGTTTTTCAGTCACATTAAACTAAAAAGTTATTTAATAAAAACATAATCAAACTTCAAGAACAGAGTAAGAAAATGTGAACTGACGATGAGTATTGTAATTTTCAAGAAAAATGGGAACTGCAATATTTTTATACCCAAAGCAAGAATAAAATATTGTGCCCTGACATGTAAACACTATTATTCGGTTGCTAAGGGATGTAATTTTAAAAGGCATATGACACAAATCTAAAAACAAACTGTCACAAATATGTTGCGAAACTTTGTGAAGACGAGTTGTTGGAATTGAAATCAACTCTTAAAAAAAGGAAAAAAATGTATTTACTATATTTGTTGAGAGAAGAAGTGAGAGTGAATATTAACTTCGCACTGTTCAGCTACTCGAGGGTGTTTGGCGACGGACCATGGTTAAGTGACGAGGTCGGCACATGGGTTGGCACCCCTTCTAGCTTCCACACCACACCAATGGGATGATGTTTTAACCTCAACATATTTAACGTGCATCAGCTTCATTAGTACAAGGCTCAAACTCATATGACTCGAGTTCGTTACCTTGTGTGACCGCTATGCTACCGTAGCCACCTAAATTTGTTAAAGACAATACAACTGCAGTAAAACTAGTTATATATTATCACTTTTTTAATCATAAGCACAAATCGAAACCATTTACTAAAGAAGAATTTATTAGTGAATACTTAATTTAAGAGGAGGAATTTCCGTATTTACTCGAATCTAAGCTACACTTTTTTCCAATGTTAATGCTGCAGAAATGTTAATGCGGCTTAGAATCAAAGGGAAAGAAATTTTTTGGATAGGGTATTTAGAGCAATTACGGGGGCGTGCAAGCGTTTAAAAGTTAATAATATTGATAAAATAAATAGTTATTCGTTTCTCGTTAGTTCTTATTTTAAATTTATTTTAATTTCGTAAAATTTGATATCGATAAATCCTCTTGCACTATTTTTCATTTTTCACAAAAATTTGTTGAGAATTTGGGGTGCAGTTAGAATTGATAGCGGCTTAGATTCGTAAGAAAAAACGGTATTATGTCCAGTACAAACAAAAAAATTTAGATGTATAAGTTTAAGTCGAAATTCTGTAACCAGCAGAAGTGCTAAAATAGTCGTGAACTGAGTCAATTCGAGTCCTGTATTGTGCATAATGCATATTTTTGATGCATTTAAAGAAGTTTTGAGACAAAGTGTTCCTTTGGGGGAGAAAAGGTTGGTTTGTTTTACAACGGATAGCGCACCTACCGTAACCAGTATTACTAAAGAAGCAGCGAGATTAAAAGAAACAAGCAAACAGCATGGTAATTTTAAATATTTTCATTGTATTATTTCATAGCAAGTACTGTTCTTGGGTATGAACTTGGATATATTGGACATATTTTAAAGTAGTTAGTAAAATTGTAACTATATTACAGCATGCAAACTTTAGCATCGTCAATTTGCTTCATTTCTGGAAGATATAGAATGTGAATTTATCAGTCAACCATATTATTCGAAAGTTCAATGGATTTCGAGTCAAAAAGTGTTAAAACTATTTTTTAATTTTCTGGATAAAATTATTTTTTTGGAAGCAAAGGAAAAATTAGGAATGTGCTGAGTTAACAGATGAGAAAATATGAAAGAAGAAAAAAATATTGAATTAAAAGATGTGAAAAGATAAAAGAAGAAAAAGATGCTGAATAAAAGATGAAAAATATTCTGAATTAAAAGCTTAAGTATCAAATGAGAAAACCCCTGGCTTTCACAGTTGATCTTACAAGTCAACTTAAGTTTCAAGGCAAAAATTCTTTTGTTACAATACTATTTGATATTAACGCTTTCAAACAAAAATTATTACATACATAAAGAGAAAACTTCTCACTTTTTGAAATCTTTCAAAAATTATTGATTAAATCACTTAAATCAAAATTTACAGAATATTCTCACCAAACAAAATTGTTAGAGATGGAATTCGATCAAATATTTTCTAAACTTTAAAAATTTTGAATTACAATTTAATTTTTAACTTCACATTTATCTATCGATATTGAAATTGTTGATGAAAACGTACAAATGGAATTAATTGAAATCTATTGTGATTCTTTGCTGAAGCAAAAATGTTTGTAAGTTGAAACTGTAGATTTGTTTGCATATTCATCTGTAGATCAGTTTCTTAAAATTTTATCAATTGTTACAAGTAAAATGAATGGCTATGTTTGGAAGCATTTATTTATGCGAGAAACTTTTTCTTTAAACAAAAATTCTGAAAGGTCAAGATTAAATTATAAACATTTATCATAATTTTTTTAAAATTACATCAGCTCAATAAGTTCAACTAAGTTTTGACGACTTGCTTTGAGAGAAAACAAACGATGTTAAATATCTTATAAAAGAAATATTAAATTGTATTTCGGATTACAACTTTTATTTTTTGTTTTTTTAATAAAACAATATAAAACATGTATAGTTTAAAAAATAAAAGGAAATATTAAACGATTATGTATGTATTATATGAAAAACATTGATTTTTATAAATAAGAATATAATCATTTTAAAAACCCTGTTTAATTAATTTTTTGAACATTGAAAAAACATGCGGCCCTCAACTTAATATAAAATAGTTCATGTGGCCCGTGATATCAGATGAGTTTGACATGCCTGGTATACATGAAACAAAATATGATTTGGGGAAGAATAATTGATATTTGATAATTTCAAGGGTGATAGTTTATTGAAGCACCAGCACTGCCGAGAGCGCTTTTTCTTCGTCTGAGAACCTGAGAGAATAAAGAAAAAAAAAAACAATGAAAAACACATAGCGGGCAGAGCCGCTATCGCACACATATCTGGGAGGGCGGGGGAGGGGGGGAAGCGACAGTCAGTCGGAGAGAGGAGCTTGTCTGGAAGGGTTGCCTGGCCGGGGAATCCCTTTTCGGGGAACGGCAGATGGATGACGAAGTCGAGTCGCAGGAGCTGTAATGAAGGGAGAGGCGAAAAAGTTTGTTTCAACACTGGTCCCTCCCGTTGGGGGGGGGGAGTATAAGATAAATCTTGCCGGTCGGCGAGTTGTTACAGGAGTCTTTCTATTCTTCTGCGGGGTTTATTTTAATTTCTTTGAGTTTATTAAGTTTTAGAAGTAGTTTCTCAGTCTTGTTGTTCTGTTAGGAAGTCTATATTGGTCGCGGAAATGCGTGTAGTGGGATTGGCCTTGGATTAGAATGTCCGGCTATTTGAGCATGGAAATTAGTTGATAAATCTCTTATTTTCCTGCAGATGGAGAGAACTTTGAGGTCATGATGGATGTGTCTTCTCGGAACGTAGACAGGGACGTCGAGAATGACTCTAAGTGCTTTGTTCTGTTGCTTTTGGAGGTTATTGAGGTGAACTTCAGCTGCAATGCCCCAAACGAAAATTTGATAATTTAGATATAAAAAGGAAAGGGAATAATTGACTTTTTAATAAACACTACGCGATTTTACGATCTCTGCAATTTTAGTTTTTTCTCTCTTTTTGATGTGTAACATCTTCACTCTCGGTTGCTGGATATTTATTGGAGTGATTTCGTGAAAAGGGACGGAAATGAGTAACAGGAAGTCGGGGGAAGCGCGCGGTTTGATTTGACCAATTCAGCGCCTTGGGGACAACTCTTCGCTAGCCTCGTCTCGGTGTCCAACTGTAGTAGCAATTAAGACGCCCTCCTACCGCACATACCAGCAAGTCTAATTAGACTTCATCCAGAATAAATTTGTGATTCTTACGCTCACTTCTCAAAGAGGGCTCGTTGTGTGTGAAATCTCTCTGAGGATATATTTATATATGTGTAAACTATATATTAACAATTATATTTCCTGTTAAGCGTCTGACAAAGCTCATCATTCTTTAAAAAAATAGGAGTAAGTAACATGGAATTATTTGAATAAATATTTAAGTGCTTATCATTTGCAGACTTTGAGGTTAATTCCTGTCACTGTCAATATAATATTTTTAATTGTGATTAAAAAAGATTTCTCGATTAAAAAAAGCTAACTAATTAAGTAAACGGGTATTTTTGATTTTCTCTAATATTTCTAATTTTTAAGCATGCGCTTGACGGTGTCTCTTCGCTACCCTCGTCTGGGGGTCCAACTGTAGTAGCAATTAAGACGCCCGCCTACCACACATACCAGCAAGTCTTGTCATTTTGGTGGTCGCATACATTTCTCCAAATCAAACAGTTAAAAATATTAAAGATTTCCTGCATTTTGTACTTTTACCGTATACCGAAGGTGGTTCTGCTCTTTTTTTTAAAAAACATAACTCGCTTCCCTTGATTTTGAGTGGTGATTTTAACGTTAACTTCAGTTTGCCAGAAGCTGAGCCACTCATAGCTTTTCTGAAAGATGAATTCAAGCTCGAAATGAGCACTAATCGAAATGTTTTGACAACTAACAGTGGTACTGTTATTGACACCGCTTTTCAGCAATTTTTAAATACTTTGAAATCACAAGTATATGTGTCATACTTTAGTTTTCATAAATCTATTAGCTCCGCTCTTCCCCAAATTGAATAATAATAAATATTTTTGATAAAAAACTGCATTACTGCTTGTGTTAATTAAATAAAATTTTCATTAAAGATGTAATTATTCGATAGAAAATTATTTCCAGTCATAACCGATTCATTTCTTTCAGGATTAAAATCATTATTGCGTATTTACCATGATAACAAGTCAGATGTTACACATCATATGCGACTACTGTAAGAATCGTTTCTTTTTTTTTCACCTTCCAATTTTTGCGCCCTAGGCACGTGCCTCAGCGGAAAAGCAGGCTTGGAGTTATATGCAAGTACCAGAAACCCTTTCACATAGTTTCTGAAATCAAAAGTATTACGATGTTTAATAATATATATTATAATATGAGGTTTTGATTAGTAATAAAATAAGCAACTCATTACTATTCAGTCAACAAATTTTATTTGTATAACCATGCACAGCACACAGAATATTATCATATAAAAACCGGACATATTTTACGAACATTCGACATATTTTATTCAAAATAACACTTAAATTCCACCATCTTACTTAAAAATTTTGAAGAATACACATGTGTGAATATCCTCATTCTTTTAAAAGTATTTCTTATATGGCTGTTAAATGTTGAATATCTATTTTTAAAACAAATCACAATATTTTCTATGGAGTACTATTCATCATTTACACAATATGTAACTTCTAATACTTTCAATCTTTTTGTACGAGGTGTGACACACACACACAAAATGAGACTAAGTGTATAGCTTGAAAAAAAGAGTGGGGTTGGCAACAACAGCTTTGGTGACGTCATACTACACACCTTCTCAATCCATGCAGCCAGACAAAAACATTGTCTAAGTTCATAATGTGATCTGGGGTGAACGAATATTAAGTGTTCATGCAATGGTGGAGTTGGTTAACTTGGATAGGGAAGCTGCTTGATGTATTTTAACCGACAAATTACACATGAGAAAGAATCGTACGAAGGTTCTTCCAAAAGTTCTATCCAATGACCAAAAACAGTGCAGTAAAGATGCATGTGTAGACATGGCAGAACACATTTCAAATGAGCCAAATTTGTTGTAACATGTGATGAGACATGGATTTTTACCGATAACCCAGAAGATAAGTGCCAGTTGATGTAGTGGAAGTCTCCAGGATCTCCAGAAAACATGCATGTCAAATCAAAATTCTAGGCAATGGTTCTTAAGAGTTAAATCTTGCTTAAAGGGAACCCGTTTTACATCAGTTGAAGAGGTTCATGCAAAAATAGAGAATCTCCAGAGGGGTTTTCCAAAACTTCGTTCCAGAATTGTTACCAACAATGGCAGCACCAAATGCAGAAGTGCGTGAATGCTGAAGGGGACTACTTTGAAGGTGGTAATGTCACAGAAAACTGATTCTGTAAGTACAATGATTTATCGGAGCAGTCTCATTTTTTTGTGTCACATCTCATATGTTATGTACAGAATTTTACACAGAAGGTTTTATCCATTAATAATGGATATTCCACAACGATCATATAAATATCCTAGTTACATACATGGTTAGAAATTCCAGTATCTATAATTGAAATGAAAAACATGCATAAATCTGTTTTACATTTTTAATTTAAATTGTAAAACTTTGTATTTAGAGGTATGAGAGAAATCTGCACACACAAAAAACATTGATTCTTGAAAATAATACAACAATGAAAAACAAAACATTTAATATCAAATGCATTAATGAAGCTTCACACAGAGTAGCTTTTAGAGTAGAGAGCTTTACACACACATTTACCTATACAACAATGAAAAACAAAACATTTAATACTGAATGCATTAATGAAGATTTACACAGAGTTGTGGTTTAAAAATTGAGTATATACAAGTTTATACATCATGGTTCTCTTAGAACACCTAGGAAAGTATGAGGCTTCATAGGTCATCAAGTAAATAAATCTTTTGACAAGTATTTTTTTTTACTAATTTATTTCAAAAAAAATATATTTGTTTTCTACAATAAAAGAAAGAAAATTTACAAGCATTGGCTGAACAGATCTAAACTCTGACAAGATGAATTAGATTCCAACTCCTCTAGTCAGTCAAATTACTATCTTAATGTCCCCAATATTTGAATTACTTATACATTTCATGCTTCAAATGGCATTCAGCCTAACTTATAAAAGACAAAACAATTCAGTTTTAAAATTATTTTCTTAGCTTCTGATATTTATAATACTGCATCATTTAGAGTAGAGCTATATTACATTACACACAATCCATATTACTTTCTACTAAATAAGAATCTTTACTAAATATCTGGTAAATGTTACTTAACTTGATTTTGGCTGATATCATACCATAAGAAGATTTTATGCAATTGTATTTCACAGGATTTATTTACTTTTCAATCGAAGGATTGTTAAAAAAAATGATGAAGTTTACCAATATGTAGAAAAATACAATAGATAAAATTTTCAAGAACCTTTTCAATAGAAGATGAATTCTTAGGTGAATATTTAAACAATTGAATTGGCATAGATGACTTTGCAAATTTGTTAACTTATAACGATATAATTACAAATAAGATATTATAAAACTATCAGTAATAGATATGTCTTAAGATACATTCTATCACACTTCCTATTCTTGAAACTGAAAAAAAAAACCATATAACATATTATAAAATGGAAAAAAGAATCAATATTTTTTTTAAAAAAAGAATTCATGATTATTCTCAAATTATATAGGTTATTCTTTAAAATATTTCTAAAGAATAATAACTTTTTTATACTAGAATTTCAAACAGGCTAATTCATCCAATGATTTCTGAAGAACAATAAATAATATGTGGAATGTTTTTTGAACAAAGACAGTAACAGGACCCAATTCCTTAGTAGAAATGGCTGAAGAAACACATGCCTGATTCTATGAAGCTTTCACTTTGGTTTGTGTCTTTTTTTCTCATATGATACATGTTTCACTTATATGCTCATCTAATGACAATACTTAATTCACTGGGTTATGCTTTTCACCAGAATCGCAACTTCAATTCTTTACATGTAAAAAATCACAATTCCGAACAATAGAGAAAAATGAGCTAATAGTGTAATTTCACAGCACTGTATTTCTATTACCAAAAATAAAAATTAAAAACTGTTAGAAAATAATAAAAAAATTTTGATAGTTTCTGCATACTTTCTTAAGACTATTCGAATGCCCCTTCGGCTGCCTTTCTTCGAAATTTAAGCCTCTGAGATGATTTCTTGACATCTAAATGAGGTTTTTAACAAAAAAATAATGCATTGTTTTTAAACAATATTGATACCATTTCCCTGCAGGGATCTTATTTTCCACTTCTCATTGGAAGCTACTATGTGGAATAATCTTCATGTACGAGAAATCGCCCACATCCTATTAGTTAACTTGTTAAAATGGTTGCTAAAATTGGCAGTTTCTCCTGCATGAATCTAAAATTTTAAAACCAAAAAACAATGTCAAGGTCCATGGCTAGCATAATTTGATAAAATTGTTTATTATAGTTACATGTCAAAATACTGTGTTGGGAAATTTTATTCTAGGTCAATAGTCAACTGTAACTTAAAATTTAGAAACATTTTTATACTTTTTTTTTTGTGATGAAAAGACCATTTACATATCTCATTAAGTTTTCACAAAATCTTAAAAATTATTGAAATAAAGAGAAAATCACAAGTGCTGTAAATCTTACTTAATACTTTAGTATTTGTAACTACATAAATTTAAAAGAGGTTAAAGTAATGTGTAATTCAAAGTATATTTTTAAAAAATTCTATGAACCTAATGTATGTTTTTATCTGTACAAGCTATTTTGTGAGTTTAAATTCTGTAAAACTATTGGTATTTAGAATAATTTTGGATATGATCCTGCAATTATCACATACATTTGATCAGCAAATATATATCTCTTGTAACAGTACAGAAATGTCATCAGGACATATATAAAAGGTTATGGAAAAACAAATTGCAGTTCTTTTCTATGATAAAGCTAGCATTTAAGTGAGGGACAAATTAAAAAATCTTTTTAAGGCTGTTTTCACATATTAAAGAGTAGGACCTGAATTCGGAATATTTTCGGAATGTAAGTACTCTTTACTTTAATATTATATTCTAACTTTGCTATCCAAGAGACAGCAGGATATTTTTTTTCAATATTTTGATGCCATATGAGTTTTCGTTTTACATGTTAAAATAAACAATAACTAACTAAAGGAATATTTTCAAATTTTAAAAATACAATAATACAAACAGATATATGAGTTTCAATTTTGCGGATAATCATGAAACTTAAAAACATCTTTGTCTGGAAATGTTTCTTGTTTATAAGTCTCCCATACATTTGGTGAGGACAGTTTTCAACATAAAATCACCCCCAATTACATGTAAAAATTTGCTCCTGTCAAAAATGTAATTTTTTATATCCAACAATTGATAATTCTGAAAACATGCTTTAAAATAGTTTAACTGCTGTATGATTATTCAACAACTCAATATTTGTACAATTTTAACAATTAAATTAATATAACAAAAGGGTACTAAAAATATAACTTTATTTGAAATACTTTTTTTTTCTATGTTTACTTCTTCAATTTTTACATAAATTATCCAATATTTTAGATACCAGTTATTTTTAAAAGTCAAAACTAAAGTGCAAGTTACAGAATAAAAATTATGCCATACAAATTAATAATACTTTAGATAGCAAAAGCATCATAAAATATGCAGTTATTATTGCATATCAGATAATAAAATTCAATTGTTCATATTATGCATTACTATCTAAGGAGATACTTATCTATTAGAAAATATTCCAAATTCTGTTCTTTTATTATTTGTAGTACATTGGCAAAATTATCTGCAATATGACAAATTAATCAAAGGATCCTCACTAAAAAGTATACATTAATGGCTGTTTACATGTTTAAAGAAATAAGAACTTTTCAACTGATGAGCCAAATTTTCTTCTTTATCAGAGTTACAGCAAACTTGTTAATTCTTAAAACTACTAAAGATCTCTTTGGATTCTTCCAGCCTGGGATGTTATCAGAAACATTATGATTCACAAATTTTGACATTGAAGTCCCTCCCCATCCTTTTAATTTATTTTAGGCTTTTGCTTTACTTTATTTACTGAACTACCAGAAGTTATTAAACTGAAAAAACCTCACTCAATTAATTTTACCAAAATACTATGGTATGAACCTTATCTCCATACCAAAATGTTTGATTAATTTTCCAACATCCCACCTGTTAGCACATTTTAAGGATCTTATGACTTTTAGAAGCTTTTTTTCATCTTTAACAATATCTACAAGCTTTTTTTCCATCTTATTCAAATGACGTAAATGATTTTGCTTCTTCTGTATATATAATGGCACCATTTTCTGAAAGTGTTTCATCAATTTCTTTTCTTCCTTTACTGCAACAGTTTCTTTTTTTGATTTGCAATTCTTAACACCAAAAACTTCGCAGACGAGCCTATTTATTTCTGCGCCCAGACTTTCTGTCGCTGAATGATTAGTAGATGACATTTGGCCTAATAATGCAGTTGAGACGTAACTTAGCGAATATTCTGATCCCCTTTGAATAATGGTTCCTCTAGGCATTCAATGAGTTTAATTATTTATTACCTCAGCTATTGCCAGTCGCGGCGCGAGATCTGAAATTAACTACGGTCTGAATAGCACGAATCCAAACAATAGGGACAGGACGAGTCTAATAAAGAGAGGAGTGGATCGAGACATCGCTTTTGCACCCTGATAGTTTTTTCGGAATACAATGCTAGCGCCATCGGTTATATAATATGGAAACTAAAATAATTGAATATTCCTATACTATTTTTGTATTGCTGTATTAGACGAATGATTTTTGCTCATGTTATTATCGCATTTTATTTACATTTTGGATAATTTTTACTTTTGATTTCTTGTTATTTTTTACTTTATTTTATTAATTGTTTTTTTTTCTTGTTATTTTAATTAGTTAATTTGTTTTTAATTTTCTGTAATCAACTTTTTTATACTTATTGTTTTCAAAAATGGAGACTTAAGGTGGACTTCTAAATGTACTGAAAAGGTCAGGGTACTTTAACTTAATGAAATCACATTATTTGGATATGAAACTTTTGTTGAGAACGTAAATTACTCATATAAATCCACCTTGAAATGTAAAAATGTCAGAAATGGTCTAGAAAATTTTTGAATTACGAAAAATACATATATCTTTGCTTCCAAAATGCTCGGACGCCATGTTTGGCAAGCTTTATTGTAATGACTGCAGATGGCGCCACGTGTATGCAATCTACGTACAAAACTTTTAAAACATTACTTTAGAAGAAAATTGAGCATAAACTGCTTAAATACACATTAAGAATACTTTATTTTATGAAAAAGAATATTTTGCTACATGAATAATGATTTTAATCACTTCAGAAACACTAATTCTGCTTTTTTTTATTTGAAAGGGGGAGGGGTAAGAGAATTAAAGTAACCCTAGACTACGTCATGAGATCACGTCATTGTTGGGGAGGGGACCCTCTTCATGGGAATTAAAGAAGTTCTGACAATTTGTTTCCAAGATGAAACGGTCAAGTGACCTTGAGATAAGGTTGAGGAGGGCGGGGGAAACACATGAACAGGATAGCTGTTTATTTCAGGGAGAGGCGATTGGGATCTATTTTGGGACTGAAAAAAGGGGGTTATTGTGGGGTGTATACTTTCTTAGTGAGTGAAACATTTGTAGAATTGTCATAGCTAATTTCTGCAGGGAGTGGTCAATGGATGCTATGCACCGGGGCCCTAAAATAATCAAGAATTAAAAAAATATACTCTTGCATATGAAAACTTTACAATACTCCTATTGATGTCAATATGGCGAGATGTAAAATTTATCGTAAACATTATTATTATGGATATCTAAAATTCGACAATCTTCAAAATAATTCTTGATGTTACGAAAGTTTAGATTTTGTTATTCGATTTGGGAAGCTCCCAAGAATCCCTACCACAACTGGACTTTTTAGAAGGTATAATTTAGAAGTGGACTTATATTAATAAAGTAGCGAAATTTTTATGAAGAAGCCTGGTTGTTATTTCAATAGTAACTCTAAAAATAATGTGAATGTTTCAAAAATCTTAATTCAGGCTCTGTAAAGAAAAATCCTAACTATATATACATAAAAAAAATATTACATAGAAGTATTTTCAATGAAAAGAGAATGTTTTGAAAATGTAATTTTTCTTCATGTTTTTGCTATAAAATTACATTTAAACAGTTTTAATGTAATGGAATATAATGGAAAATTGTAATCGAATTGTTAAGTAATTACTACTCTGTGCTAATGGATCACATAAGCAGAATAAAAAATTCGTAAAACGGAGAATTATGCACAGATCTCAAAAATAAGTTATTTTTGTATTTGGAAAGGAAGTCCTTTCCGAAATTAAAGCAGCTACGTACAAATGGACTGCACTCTTAAAATTTCCCATTAGGAAAAAAATTCAATCAATATTAGATATGTAAATTTTGAAGATAAAAGATTAACTATAAATGAGAATTTTTACAGGGTTTATTAAAGTAATTTATGTGCCTGGAGCAGGATTAGCAAAAGAAAGAGAGATTAGTGTCGCTCTATAAAGCAACAAGAGGGCTTTTGATCACAAACCTCGTAATGTTCAACCTCGGTCGAGTAACGAGAATGACACCTGAGCTGGCATCCCTCTTTCCTAACTACCACATAATTGGGAGGAATGGCCTCATCTACACGGAGGGTCTTTAGTGGCAACAGGATTTGAGCCCATGACACTCCAGACATGAACTCGTGACCATAACCACTAAGCTACTGCGTCCACCAGGAATAGCAAAAATTCTATTGAAAAGGTTAAGGGAGTCTGATAACCAATCAGTTTTTAATATACATTTGAAGTTTTCTGAGAGTTGACAATCTCAATATTCGACAGTTTAGAGAGAGTGATTAGTTTAGGAATCATTTTAAAGCATTTTTCCATTCTTAAAAGTTTAATTAAAAACTGAAGGAGGTACCGTCCCCTCCCTTATCTGCCTAATCGCGGACCAACTCCCATTGTACAAATTATGCAACTCTATCACAGCTCAAATTGTAAAACTGTAATTTCCTTGTATTATGTAGTTCATACGGTTTTTTCTTCATAATTGCCTGTAAAATTTGTAACACATCGTCACGTTTAACTATTTTTGCACGTTCATGCAAAGCCTCCCTATCATAAATGTAAATTTGTCCAAACTGTGAGTTTGCTCCATTCTGTAAAAAAGATATAGTTTCTTTTGTTAACTACACCTTAAAAAAAACCTTGAAATAAATTTTTTACAGCATCATGAAATTTTTTTTTTTGCATATAAAGAGAGATATTTGGGAGAATAATCGGTTCGTTCAGTGAAATGGCTATTAACTCTTACTTTTACTACTAAAATCGTTTCTGTTCAGTTATGTTTCGAGGTTTTTAATTTTTAAAGAGCAATATTTGTGTTTTTACACACAGTTAAAAACCTTAGAAGCTTTTTTTGCTTTCATTAATTTTTTTCCTTTGAGAAATTGCCGGGCTCAAAACATTCTTGTGTTACTAAAAGACAATATTTGGAAGAGGTGGAATACTTTGAAAATTATATGACTTAAAATCAGCCTTTTTTCAGCTGATACTACAATGAGACTTTATTGAGTTCAAGTATTCCGTATACACAAATATAACTGAATTTATCTATGATATTACAAAATGTATTATAACACTATAGTAAAATAATTTCGAGTCATGTAATAAAAATCAAACTTTTTAAATTGCACCGACTTAAAACTGAGAAAAAATTAGATGTTATACGTACAAACCTGGGGGTTTCTAATTTCAGTTTGTATCATTATTATTTTTATAAGTGTTTCAAAACTTTTTTGAAAGCATAATGATAAGATTAGGCTGAGTAATCTCTGTCATCGTATGTATATAACAAATGCTATCAATTTTATGTAAAACATATTTTAAATATAAAAAAAAAATATATCCTCATATAACATATTTAATTAAAGTAGTGTTTTGATACAGTGTACATAATTTGGATAAAAACATTTTTTTTAATTAGATCTTTAGAGGCATTATTAATTTTTGTTTCATGCCTTTAGAAACTAACTGTGTTTTTCTCAGACTTTTCAATTTTGAGGATATATTTCTCCCAAGGATTTTTTCTGTTCAAGATAATATTGAAAAATTTTTGTAGAATTTTTATATATATATGTTCTTTAAAAGTTAGTGTGGATTTCGATCTGAGAGCACTAGTTATTTTTTCTAAAAATCTTAAATTAATAGTTTTAAAAAATTTGATATATTTTCCATAGCTGTAAAAATAATTATTAAAATTCAACAAGGAATTTTTAGTAGGGAATATTAGTTTGAAATGTTCAAATCCATACTAACTTTTGTTCTCAATAATCTTAAGAAACAGAAATCACTGAAAATAACTAAAAAACTTTAAAAATTGAGTATTTTACAAGAAAAATTTGTAATTTTTAAAATTAAGACCGGTAAAAAATTTTTTATTTGAAGAATAAATTTAATAATATAATCTAAAAAGAAAACACAAATTACTTTCAATATTACTGTCTTTAAAACGGGCACTGTGTAGCCTTAACATCACTACTCATACTAGTAACATATTTAAAGCAATCCGTTATTTTTTCAAGAGCGTACCATGCCCAACCATAGATATAAAGATGAAGGAGAAAAAAAAACGGAATTTAAAAACTGCTACAAAACACACACACACATATATATTTATATATATATATATATATATACTAACAGTTACCCGCCCGCTTCGCTGGGTATTTCATGACGTTTTATAAATATATACTGTTTATATATATATATATCTTTATATATATAAATCTCGCGTCACAATGTTTGTCCTCAATGGACTCCTGAACCACTTAACCGATTATAATAAAATTTGCACACCATGTGCAGTTCGATCCAACTTGAGAGATAGGATGGTTTTCATTTCAATTTATCACGCCATAATTTTTTTATAGCCGGAAATGTGAAGAATCCTGAAAAAACGTTGCCAGATTCCCGTAAGGGATGCTCATTCGGTTCTCTCGACGTTATTTCTGAATTTCGTCAAGGTCATTCACGTTGCGTTAGCTTTGTGTTTGGAAGATGGGAAAAGTTGAGGTAGTTTTGAGTCTCGCTGCGTAGAAAAAGGGGAATTCCCTCATATAACCCATCACAACCGATGGTTTTTTTTTATTCTTAAAGATTGATTTATTGAAGAACAGTAGAATATAAGAAAAAAAATATCATAAAATTATAAGGAAATATTTTTAAATATATTTTTATCACATAGTATTATTTTCTTTTGAATTTCATACTGTGAAATGAATCAATATCGTTGCGTTTAAATAAAAATTATTTTTAAAAACTTTTAATATCAGTGATTTAAAAAATAAAAAGCCAAAAACTTTTTTGAACAAACTTTAATAAAACACTCAAAATACTTAATAATTAATAATTTTTCCCGTGTGTCGAACATTTCAAAAAATCCTCACAAGACCCCAAGGGGTGTTGCGGGGGCGGGGGGTTTAAGGGGCGTTATAAATTTTATTTTTAAGTTATTAGACGTACAGTCTTGAAACTTAGTAAGCAGATTCTTCTCATAGGGTAGATATACGCTAAAAATGGGTTTCGTGAAAATTGCCCCCAAGTGGCGTTGAGGGGACTTAAGGGGCGTTATAGATAATTATTTCCATTTTTAAACTATTAGACGCACAGTCTTTATAGAGTAGAGATCAGCTATAAGAAGGTTTTGTGAAAACAGATCTCTAAGTGGCGTTGCAGGGGAATAAATGGCGTAAGAGATAAATATTTTCGTTTTTAAAACTATTTGAAAATTGGTAGGAATGTTTCTTTCATGGAGTAAATATCCGCTACAAAACGGGTTTGGAGAAAATTGACCCCAAGGGGTGTTGCGGGTTAAGGGCAGATATAAATAATTATTTCTTCTTTTAAACTATTAGACTCACAGTCTTGAAATTTGGTTAGCAGATTCCTCTCATAGGATAGAAATACTTTGCAAAATTTGTTTTGTGAAAATCGACCCCTAGGTGGTGTTGCGAGGGTTCAAGGGCGTTATTGATAATTTTTTTGCATTTTTAATAATTGGACGCACAGTCTTCAAATTTTCTAAGCAGATTCCTTTCATAGAGTGCAATTCCCCTACAAATGGGTTTTGTGAAAACAGACCCAGAAGTGGCGTTGCGGGGCTCAAGTGGCGTTATAGACAAATTATCCCATTTTTAAACTGTTAGACGTACAGTCTTGAAATTTTGATAAGCAGATTCCTTTCGTAAAGTAGAGAACCGCTAACAAAATGGGTTTCGCGAATATCAACTACTAAGTTTATTTCGGAGATTAAGAGGCGTAATCGATAAATATTTCCATTTTTAAAACTATTTGATCATCCTGCTGAAAATTGGTAGCATGTTCCTTTCATGAAATGAGTTCCTCTAACAAAGAGTAAAAGGAAAATTGACCCCAAATGGTTGCGAGGGGTCAAGAGGAGTTACAGAAAAAAATTCCTGTTTTTAATTGTTAGACCCCATATACTTGAAATTTGTTAAGCATGTTTCTTTTGTTGAATAGGGATCCACTAAGAATAAATTTTAAGCAAATCAAGTTCTGGGGGTTGCAGGGGGTTACTGGGAGTATTGACAAAAAAATTACTTTTTTCGAGCTACAAGGACTATAATAATGAAATTTGGTTTGCATTTTTCTTTTGTTGAATTGAAATCCGCTAGAGCGTTAATTTTGGAAAACGGACTCTCAACGGGATTACGGGGATTTGATAGTAAACTTTTGTTTTTTTTCTGTTAGATTAGACTTGAAATTTGGCTTGCATGTTCAATTTACGGAGTAGAGATCCACCGAAAATTGGTTTTGCGTGAATCCACTTGGTTTTTGAGTTACGAAAGAGCAAACATCATTCTATGCTTCAATTTTAGAGATTTTTAGAAAATACAAATTAGATGAGTTCTGCCCTTTTTTTTTATCAACAGGTGACAGTTACAGGTATAAGTATATTTTTCAATTCAATCGAATCTTTAATGCTAGGACTTAGATATCAATAATTTTACATATATATAAGCAGTAAAAATTTATAAACATCATGACCCAGCGAAGCGGCGGTACAGCT
>BMAO01026375.1:0-25218 GCA_019973975.1 Trichonephila clavata | reverse complement strand
TGATCCAAATTATTATTTGTTGAATTACAAAATGCGTTTGTCAGAAAGGATTATGTGATAGGTAGATTTTTTTTAGATTTTATTAAACTCAATAATTTTAGATACTTTCTGACTGTCCTATTTTTATATTTTTCTAACACTCCCCATATTTCACATCAATACGGCTGTCCATTATGTGAGATTGGAATAACCCGGGAGAAGAAGATCTTCAAAAAATCAATTTTTTAATAAATTTATTATATTGGAACATTAAACTTTCTTCTTCTAACTCTAAGAACAAAGGTGTCATTTTTTTTTTTTTTTTTTTTTGGAAAATAAAGCCTCTCTCACTGGCATTTTGGAAGAATGGATAGCATTGAATGAGTAAGCCGCACTTCGCACTTTGAAGCAAGGTGAGGGCTGTAGACGACGATCCTCAGAATTTTGAACTACAGTCAAGTGACGAGTACCATATATGAGCTAGAATCTTTTCTCCTATCTACCAACGTGAGGCCTTTGAGTCTTAAGATAGTTTTAATGATCATCAATCCACGGCGGGTTTTCAGTGACATCAGGATTCGAACCCATGACTTCACAACTCTGGCTACCAATTCGTGACTATGATCTCTAGGCTATCGTGGCCTTATGGATAGCAAATTTCAATGCCGTTTACGATATTTTTCGGCTTGGAATTCGATAAGATCCCCCCCCCCTTTAAAAAATCATGGCCGAAACAAACTAACAGAAAGGGATGAGAAACTTCTTTTGAAGATAGTGCATACAATTATACAATCTTGAATACTTTTCTGGATGATAAAATGTTGACGAGAAAACAATTTTATTGATTAAAAACCGGGTTTATAATATTGAACGAAGAAAAAGTCGAACAAAAAGTGTTATTGAGACTAAGCAAAATGATTTACTAACTTTCTCGGGAGAATCGATCTCACTCAAAGGATTTCGAGCTGCGTACCGACCCTCCGAGAAGTCTGTACTAAACAAAATACATATACAAACTGGTCCCGAATGAAGGACCCTCCCCAAAAATTTTAAGAAAGAGCGAAAAATACAATAGAAGTACTTTACAATTTTGTATAGCAATGCAATTACGAAAAAAAAAAACCCACTAATAAGCAAAATGATGTAAGCAACCAAAAAAAAAAGTTTTCTGTCTTCTTTTTCCGTGGTGGTTTCATCAAGCAAAATGATTTAACCACCACAGAAAAAGAGGACTGGAAACTTTTTTTTTGGTTGCTTACAAATTACAAATTACTTTGGTCAAATTACAATCCGCCAATGAAGCTCACCAGACTCATTCTGATTACATTGTAAAATTTATATTGTAAGTAAATAATATAAATCATTATGAAACACGATGATCTTGATGTCGTTTGTAACTGCATCACCATCTGAAAAACGCTACTAAAATATTTTTTTAAACGCCCAAATGCAAAAACCTAAAAGGAGTCATCTTACTCACCATCTAGCCACAAAACGAGGTCTTACGCTAAATTCAAAACTATACTATATTGGTATGATGAGCTATAGACTTGGGACTTACAAGAAGATTCAGGATGATCTTTAGATTGAAAAGTGTGACTTAGAGCATCAAAAACACAGTAACTGCTCGGAAAACTCCTGAGTTATAATCTTGAGAAAGCTTCATTGCATTATTAAGAGAAAGACTATTGAGCAAAAACCAAACAAACCAGTTTACAGTTTATTACAAACAGTACTAAATAAAGTAAGTCCTACTTTTTAAAATATTTTTGATTTCTTACACATGATGGTTTAAAAGGGGTTTTACTTACCGTTCATTCATTCTGGATAATCAAGAGTCAGTTGCATAATTTTAGAAGGCCAAATGAAAAACAAAAAAATATGCTCCATTAGCTCTATTTAATTCTTAAGAAATGGAGCTAATGGAGTATATTTTTTTGCCCTTCTAAAATTATGCAGTACTTAATTCTTAAGTAAAAAATATTAAGCCCATTGGCTGAGTCGTAATGCATCGCTTTTCCACACCACAGGTCCGTGATTCAAATACCGGGCTGGGCAAGGTCGACTCAGTCTTTCCTCCCTTCAGGGGGTCGATAAATGTGTACCAAGCTTGCTTGGGAACTAAACACTGGGGGTTTCGCGTTAGACTGACCACCTGATCGAGACTATTACTCATGCACCTCAGGGTCCAAGGTATCGTAAACTGAGATGGCACAGTAAGTCTGGGCACTCATGGGCTGTTGCGCCACTGCGTTTAGCTTAAGTAAAATATATTGTAACACTTAATCATTTTATTAAAAAGTTAGTAGTGAAATAATATTATGTAGTTATTAAAATTTGTGTAAAAGTATAAAACTAAAACACATGATAAAGGTAGTACGGTTCAAATCCGAGTTCTATCCCTTTGTGGAATTAGTTTTCTTTATACCATTCTCTACCTAATAATCTGCATTTTTTTTCACCAAAGTATAAAAATAGCTTTCTGAAATATTCAAAATACTACACCGAATGCCTAACAAAAAGTTTCCACGCGAAAAAAATATGTACATAGCTTTGTTTTGTGTTCTGTCATTGTCAACGCCCAAATACATAAGCAAAGCAAGAAGGTCCTTGGCCTACCATTGGTTGGAAATTCCGAATATTTGTAAAGGGCAAACTCTGAAAAGACATCCCATACAATTCATCTGGCAAAAAAAAAAAAGCAAATTAACAATCCCTTTATTTTGCTCCTTCCCTGCCTAATTAAAAGGCTGTGGCCGTCAGAACGAGTTGTGCTCCATATTACCTGAAATGACCGAAAGAGGAAATTTTCGTTTTCATTCGCAGTGAAGAGGAAAAATGAGAGCAGTTGGTTGTTTGACCTTCGAATGCAGTGTCCATTACAGTAGTTGCGTTGTCGTCGCCCCTCCCAGCCTGGACATCCCTTCCTGTTGAGAATTAGTACAAACAATGCCTCGGTGAAGCCCTTTTCTGGAAAAGTCGCCAAAAAAAATCCTGAAGTTGCTGCGTGTGTTGATGAAATTGAGCAATACAAGGATTTTTGCCAAAAAATGAAGAAAGTTTAAAATGTTTTAAGAACTTTTAATCGATTATTGATGATATCGATACATTTTAAAAAGAATACATATACAGTCGGATCTCTATTGAACGAATTCGCTAAATCCCGAAAAAAAGTTCGTTATATGGAAAATTTGGTATTTAGAGGTTCATTTTTTAATCTACTTTATAAACCACATAAAACAAATTTAAAATTCATAAACATTATGTAATAAAAAAGTATTTATTTACACCTTATCGTAAATTCATATTTATGTATTTTATATATCTTATCCATCAAAAAAAAAAAGGAAAAACTGCAAGAAAACAAGAAAAAGAAAATCTAGGAATATAAACTGCATTATCAACATTAAGAGAAATAATTTTAAATTAAAATTAATGAATTTTAAGGACATGTCCTAATTTAAAGCATACAAGTAATTTTAAACATGCATTACTTTATAACTAGAGATTTTAAACATGCGTCCTTAAATTTAAATACTCACAAAATCTGTTAATTTTGTTTGACTTTTTTTTAATTGAAAAAAATGCTTTGTGCTTTTGTGTTGTGTTTCATAACACGCCTCACATCTTTGCAATGCACCAAAACTCCCTTTATGACCACCATAATGTATGTTAAAAGAGAGGATAACTTGAAATGTCCAAAAATACTTAAAACACAGGGAGAAAAAAATTGAATCACACACAAGAAAAAGTTCGTTATACAGAAAATGCACTTCGCTATTGGGAGGTTGTTTAACGAAAAAAATCGTGAAATGTTCTAGGTTCCAGGAAAAATTTCGCTAGATAGAAAAATTCGCAATATAGAGGTTCGTTATATGGAGGTTCGACTGCATTTTAAGAAAGCAACTAATATAAAATAGAAATATACTCAACACAAAAAATAAGTAACGAAATAAATTACTTTTTCATAGAGTTAATTGAAGAACTCGATAACTTATTTTGATATTGAATATTTTAAATAGCAATTCAATTCTAATGGTAAACTGATTTTTATTTGTTTCTAAACATCGAGCTGTAACGATTTGACATATTTTTTCATCTGTTGCATTCAAGGTTTGCACAGAAAGTTTACTTTTCTCATCCATGACGTCATATTTGCCATGCGTTTTTTATTGTTTGGTGTAGGCAAGTATGAAAAAAGTATCTCTAGCTTTTATGTTTGTTTGATTGCTTTGTTTCTAGTTTTATACCGATGCTTATTTTGAACTGCACCTGATAAAAAACTGTTTGATGTGAAAGAAGAAAAAAATGTTCTTTGAAACCTAAAAAATATTAGATAATTGTTCGGATGGGTAGGTGTAAATGTATATATTAATGTGCTCTAATGTGTATGCGTAAAATTCATGCTTTAACATACATAGAATGTAAAAATTGAAGTGGTGTTATAGGTAGAGAATTTATTCACATAGGGAAGTATACACGGAAGTGCCACCAGCAAGATATAAACATAGTCTAAGATACTAAAAGGATTTAAGACAGAAGGGTAGTCAAAGTTCTTTAATAGTGTAAGAGTATACAACAAGGTGGTAGATGCTTCAATGTCCCGACTAGTTACAGGAATGCAAACTTGACACTGATACCGCATGGATTACCAAACACGCTCAAAGATAAATATAATGAGCTCAACTCATGACGGTCACGTGATAAAGACAAACACGTGTTTTCCATTGAATTCAAAACAGACATTAAATTAATTGTACTTGTTGTTCTCTTGTAAAACTTAGATAAAATTTCAAATTTCATACTTGGATAAAGATGCTCAAATGTTATGAATTTTAATTTATTCAAAAGATTTTAAAATTTAAAAAAAATCCAATGTTATGCGTGTATTTTTAAATGAAATGCATTTTGTTTATCTATGTGTGTTATTATTGTTGACAAATTTGTACTTTTCTAGAAAAAGTTTCTGAAAAGAGCAAAAGTTGGCAACACAACGAAGCGCATGAACTGATTAGCTGGAAAAACATTATTGTCTTTATCGTGTGACTATGATGTCATATGAGTTTTTGAATTATAAAAACACGTGGTTATCATTATCATGTGACTATGACGTCATATGAATTAATCCTATTTCGAGACAGTCAAGCCACGCCTGCATCACTGTAAATAGTCGAGACTTTCAATGTTTCCAATTACACCGTCTGTCTATCATGTACTGAACTTTTGTATTTATATCTCGTGCTGGTGGTGTTTCTAGGCACAAGATCCTATGTGAATATGATTTCAATCGAGAAACTAGAAACCCTTAGAGCATGTAATTGACTGATCACGATCACGAGTTCGTGACCGGCTTTATTTCTGTACAGTCATAAATTACAATCTTGCTGCCACTAATTAATTTTCATGTAGTGCGGTTGATTCATGTTATATCTGTATAGGTACAGAACCATCATGCTGTCTTTGGAAGGTGTGGGGAAACTCAAGTGCCGCGCGCGTCCTGATTATCTGATCATGTATCAAAGTTACAGGATCCATCGCCAATAACTTTCATGTCGCTTTAAAGTGTAACGTTAATAAATAATCAATCAATCCTTATTTCTGAGTTTTTAGTTACAAGTTGAAGACACCTTTTATTAAAAAAATACACTCGCTTACACAAAATAAAATCCCAAGAAACCCTTTTAAAATATAAACAAATTATCTCGAAATTTTGCATGTGAATTTTTTATACCTAATATGCAAATGATGAAATTTTCGAAGCCACTGAATGTTAACTTCGGTCATAGGGCACGTTTCTACTGTACAACTGGAAAGAAACAGCCAGCAATAGTTGAAAGTTTGTCTTTTCGGCGTTCCCAGAAAGCACAACCAATAACCGTTCCGACGTAGTTGAAGTCTTTATAAATAATTGCATAACTGAACGTATTTTCATGGCCAGACTGTTGTTACATTGAGCAACATCCCACTATTTCCAGTGAACGAGGATAGCTGTTCGAATATGCTGGCAGCAAAGGATGCTGAAAGGAACTTATCGGTAGAATGAAGGGTTTGAAAGGCCAAAGTGAATAAATTCAAGGCTAAATTGGATGATTGTGCGACGGGTCCACACAAAATGCTTCCCATCGGCACCTGCCTTCAATCCTAGAATATTGGGAGAATTGTCCATAGTAAGAGTCGGGAGCCTTGTAGCTGTAGTGTGCCAAGCCAATCTGTCAATATGATCCAGGGAGCCACACAGTAAAAAATATATGGAATAATTCGATTCCTTTGGTGATACGTGCAGATTTAGAGAATGCAAGGAAAACAAATTCAGATTTAGAGTTTTATTATGTATTAATATGCATCATGTAAAGGTATTTCTTAAAATCCGAATATATGCCTTTGAAAGGTTTGTGTGGCTTTGACAGTAACACAATGAGTAATTGCGAAACTACATTCGGTCGTTTAGGTTTGATTCCGTTTGACAAAAGATGTTACTTATATCCAGCAACAGCTCTTTTTATAGTCACATTGGAATTCTCCCTATGGACTGATATTTAGTTTGAAAAATGGTTTTGTGTACCTGACGTGTGATATACGAAGCTCTTGCAACAAAGCCACTTACAGAAAAGATCTCTTTGTTATACGAATCTATATTCATTCGTCCAAGAGCCTTGAAAATCCTCAACATTTTCTTTTTTTAGTGACCATTTGAATTAATTATGTAGATATGAATCATTACAATAAATAACTTAACTCATTGGCACAACAGCCCATGAAGGCCAAAGCCAACTGTGCTCATATCAGTATGCGTGACCTGGGGCCCTGAGGTGCATGAGTAGATGCTCTGGTCAGGTGGTCGATCTGACGTGAAACCCCCAGTGTTAAGTTCCCAAGCAAGCATTTATCGACCCACTGAAAGGATGAAAGGCTGAGTCGTGACCTTGCTCACCCCGGAGTTTGAACCTAGGACCTGTGGTGTGTGTGAAAGCGCGATGCACTATCACTCAGCATTACAATAAATAGACACAGAAATTACAAGTTTTCACAATAAATCCATGTACATGCCCTAAAATTAGAAACAACATATAGAGCACAGCATGTGCATCGAACTAAATTCTACTACCGACTGAAATCGTATTTGATATTTGGGTATCAGCACAATGGAACAAACGAAAAGAGATTAAATGCTTGAGGTGCAGAAAGGAGAGACTTTGCAGAGTGGTGTACAGTGCCACTGAGAAATGTATCACGTGCCACATTCGGCCCACGTGCTGCAAGTTGACAACCCCTGGTCTGGAGAGGTGTCGTAGTTGATTATCATGGCTGCTTTCAGAATGGCATCCCATAATATTCAGTGATTCTATTGATTTTGAATCAATTTTGTCTAAAATATATTAAAATGATCGCCATATTTAGTGTGCCTAAAAGGTATAAATATACCTTAATTTATAAGTAGGGCCAATGAAGAAGTATTTGTTGTTAAAAAATTCTTCGCTAACTTAAGAGAAATTCTGAAGGTGACCTGGAGTATATTATCTAGTATTAGCTCTTGGAAGCTTTAAACATTTGCTAGAATGGAAATGTGTTACCTTAATATACAAGGGTTTCCACAATATTCTTATCATTGGGAAAAACGAAACCATATATTAATATATACTCAGGTATTGGAGGAATACCTGTATACATGTTCATCATCGTGCATCAGTATGGGAAGTTCACCAATTACTGATTTTAACATTCAGTGAGCAATTGCCAGCCATTTATAAGTCTAACGGCTTTAATTTTTGTTTATTTGATTATTTATCTATGAAATTTACATGTGTTTAATAAAAACTGTCGCTTTCGGAATGGCCGTTGACCTTTTTTTTTCAAAGGAGTGTAGTTTTAGACGAATGAAGACTTTTGAAGCTTAGATATTGTTTTTGGAATAGTTATAAGAATTAAATATTGACTTTCAGATTTGTATGAACAGTAATATTTTACAGATTTACAGAATCAATAAGCTATTTTATTTCGATTATTTATTCAATTTATTTACAAAATATAATACGCTGTTATTTCCATTTTATTTTACAAAATTGGATGAAATACTGACGGTTTGAAACTGAAACACATATTTAATATTTTACAAGATATTTTATTTTTTATTGCGTACAAAAAAGTTAGGAACATATTCAAAATGATTTAAAAAACGCACAAAAAAAATTGTTTGGGTTACGATTTGAACAAAATACTACATTGATTCTTGGGATTTAAAGAGAAAAAGAACATTAACAAATGCATATTTACCTTCAGAAAAGCAAAAAATAATTGTGTTGTGGCTAAACAATCGAAGCTGGGCAAGTGATTAACCTTCAGAATGATAGTAAAAAACATTCGGCTTCGGCGGAAATGAGAAACAATGCAAATACTACTGTTAAATAAGCATTTGAATCAAAGATTCTCATATTCCTTGTTAACAAAAATGCCTGAAATTCCCAAAATCCTAATTTGTGCCGAAATATAAACCGTAAAATCCAGCATGTAACGCAAACTTTTAACTCAAAAAATAAAATCGAAATTTACGGGGGAGTTTCATACGCCGGCTATAAGAATGTGAGAGCATTAAAAATAAAATATGAGCATAGAAAAAAATTACACTTCAACATCTTTCAAAGTACTGTTAATTTAAAAGAAATCACACGCCTTATGAACTTGAGGCTGTTTTCGTCATATGCACAATAGTATAAACTTAAAGCGGAACACATTTTCCAATAGTAAAAGTGCCTAAATTTTTATAAAAATTTGTGACATTGTAACTCATGCATTTGTTTATAATATAGTGTTTTTAAAATTTTAAAAGTATTTCATAAATTATTAGTTTTTTTTTCTTTTAACATGTAAAGGATAGTTGATTTAGCACTATGGTATTAAAGAAAAATGCTAAACACATTTTATAAAAGAAAAAATGTTCAACTAGAATAAAAATGAATTAGTGTGATAAAATGAGTGATTCTCTACAGGATAGTGAAGCTAAAATGTAATATTAATGTTTGAGTACTTTTGTATTTGAAAAAATATTCCGAATTTGGATCCTATTCTTTAACATAAGCCGAAAATAGCCTTAAAGGGTTGTAGTTCTAGAAATATCCTAATTTTTTTCTAAAGCTTGGAATAAAACCTTGAATATAAAAATGACTTCAAAATATATGAGCGTTGCGCCCATACATTTGAGATATTTTAGTAATAAATTATAGTTTTAAAAAACTAAAAAAAAAACACGCTTTTGGTTAATTGAACTAAAAAATTAAAAATAATGATTAATATATAAGAATAAAATGATAAACGAGAAATTTTATGTTATTGTGGTAAAAGCTTGGGGTGCTTGATATCAATTGTTATAATTTCTTACTAGTTCTATTCGAAAATGCTAAGTTAGTGTAAAAATGTAGTACAAAACACCCCACCCTTTTACTACAATGGCATTAATTTTTCTAGTTCATCATTTTATTCTTATATTAAGAATTATTCTTTTACTTTTTAGTTCGATTCATCATAAAGCGTGTTTTTTTAAAACTATAATTTTTTTCCCTCATTCTTTTAGTTTGATCTACTATAAAAGGATGTTTTTTTGGAATCAATGAAGATGTTTCATTCCACAGATCCGACAAGAGAATTAAGAAAAACAGACTTTATGAGTTTAGCTGTTAAAAGATAAATTATTATTTTTTCACATGCGCGAGTTTTTTTTTTTTATTTCCATTTTTAGAAAAATTAGACAGTTGTTTATATTATGGCAAGAAAATGCTGACGCGCCCTTCTCTTTTTCACATAAAGAACGCTTTTAGGGTTGTAACTTAATCTTTTAGTTTCCAAATCTGGAATTAGACACCAAATCTGAAAATAGTATATGTAATTAGCCGCCAAATCTAGAAATGGTATATGGAATTAGTTGATAAATTTCGAAATAGTTAATCCTGATAAGGACAATGGATCAAAATAATGAAATTATTGTATTGCCCTCGCGGTTCTTGACAAGTTAGCAAAATTTCGAATTAATCTGACCTTTCCCAGTGGATTAAAAAATTGAGTTCAAAGATTTGTGTGAAGTTTATAAACGCATGTTAAAAAAGAGAATGCGCGTTATACGGTGAGAATACCTAAAATCTTAAAAATTACAGCTTAAAAATATAGATGTACGTTATATGGCGGTGCGTATTATATACCAGGTTTTACAGTACATGACATAGTGGCCATTGGTAATGGTTACTGTAACGATGATCATATTTTAGATGTAATATTGCTGGTATTGATGAGACAGTCTTGTTGACAGATAATCCACTTTATTTAACACTTAGACACTTGAACAACACACACACAAATAAAGATAGACGGTACAAAGCATAAATAAAACATACGCACGTACTACATTGTGGCTAAGACAAAAAGGAGGATTTTACAGTCTCGGGATTTTGTATAAAGCGGCAATCAAAAGTTTCGAACCCATGACTTCCGTGGATGAAGGTTGCTATTGGTGGAAATATATCGTACGATAGCATATTACGTAAGCTTAGTTTAAAAAAGCAGATCTGTTGATTTTTGAGGAGACACAGTTATGATAATTCCCGTTAGGTGGGTAGCTAGTAATTATTTATGCGCGAGTCCTGAAGGCCAGGACTATTACAAAATAAAAAGTTGTTTAGAGAAACTAAAGGGAATTATTACATTTAAAAAAACAATTTGAACACTCTCGTTGTTTGATGAATTTATTTGAATAATTTGTGTGTGTGTTTTAAAAATGTATTGTAAAATTTGAAAGACTGTATGTGTCAAATTATTCGATACATTTCAATCGTAACATTTAAGGATTTTATTGACAAAAATTTTGAAATTTTTTGTTGTTTTTGTAGCATTAAATACTATTTCCAGACAAAAAATCATTTTGAGGCTACATTATAATTTAAAAATTTATAAATAAAAATACAGGGTGTTCCAAGATTAATCGGACAAACTTTAAGATGGGTAAGGGAAGGTAAGTTACATCACAAGGTTTCAGATTTGCATAGCAACCCATGGTCGAAAACGTCTTCGTTTGGCACTAGGTGTTGTTGTTCACAAAAACATTTAAGGGAACAGATCTGCATCACTGCAGTCATTTGAGTGAAGGTACACCCCCCCCCCCCATTCAATTGATAACGATAACAACTGTAATGAAAAGCCCTTCGGCGTAATGGACGCCGTACTAGAAATCCCCTGAAGCTCTTTGCTGCTTACCCATTTCTTTTAGAATTGGGGAAACAGCTAAGAGCTGCCAAAGGTAAAGACATGATAGATGTTTTCTATCAGCATGTCATTGAAAACTACGAGTAGTTGGGTTCCCCCATCTACTTTAACAATCTGCTAAATATTCTGTAACAAATTCCCAGTAAAATTTCTTTCCAAACATCATCACGTCCTCGAGCTTACTCGATCTCCCAATGGGAGTCGATCTGCTCGTCCAATAGGAAACTTCGCTCTCCTACCCTCTAAAGTTTTATTTTCTCACTTTCCCGCCACTTCAACTACTTACCGAGAGCTCGCCTCCCGATTGGTCAGGCGAATCACTCGTAAAGATCACAGTCGAAAGTCCGGCTCGCGGGCAAAAAATGCTTTTTTTCACATATTTCTCATGGCGATCTTTTAATTTTAATTACTTTTTAACTAAAAATGGGCAAACTATAAAAACGAATGCTAACCACCCAATTTGCTAAGAAAGGAGATTAAGATCTCAACCGAGATCAGGTTACAACACCTTGAGCTGTCATCGCTCGAAGAGGAGTATGGAACAGTTTTACAAACACCTAGCTATCAGATATGCACCTGATTTACAGATTGGTAGAAGGAAATGCTTGAGCAGCACAGAAAGATTGTATAGTGATAGTTACTCACAGAAAGATGAACCGGATGTTTAGTAATTTGCATCCCAACTTGTGATGGTACTCTTTGAAGAGGGTATGAGTGTATTAGTTTACCTTCACGTTACAAAACACGATGAACCCTACTCCGATATCCTCTTACGGCAGCAACGAAGTCTCGTACCCTGGTACTCGGATTCCTTTGAACGGTATCTAACACTTTTTGTTCTATGCTGCGATGTTCAAATCGCTCGTAGCCTACCCTCAGTATGCCTATTACCTCGTAATGATTCACACAAATTGTGAAGAAAATTAGTAAGCAATCAATGGAGTGGTGCATCTCTCTGTGAGTACCTTCCACGATGCATTCTTTCTGCTGTTCCTGCATTTCCTTCTGCTAATCTGTAAATCAAGCGCATGGCTGGCAGACAGGTGTTCGTAAAACTATTCTATACTGCTCTACGAATGAGGACAGCTCAAATGACTGCGGTAATGAAGGTCTGCTTTGAACAACGCCACCTAGAGCCGAACGAAGACTTTTCCGAACATGGGTTGCTATGCAAACCTGAATCCTACCTCCTATTAAAGTTTATTCCAATAGTCCTGGTACACACCGTGTAAGGGAACTTTTTTGCGTATTTTCAATGGTTTATTCGATTATAAAATCGAAATTTGACTTCAAATTTAAATCTATAATATATTAATCAAGTAATCAATATTTAATCAAGTTTTCTGCTTTTTAAAAATGTTCACTTAAACATTTTTTTAAATTATTCTAAATGGCTTTTTTACTGTTTAAGATAGATTCTTGAGACTATTTGTAGGTATATTCATATATAGAAGTGTCAAAAGAGAAAAAAAATATGTTTTATACCATATTATAGTGAAAAAAATGACAAAGTTACAATAAATGCTCAATCTGTAATTCACCCGCATCCAAACATTTTTGAGCACGATGCCGTACATTCTTGGTGACATCTCTCTCTGAGTAGCTGTAGTAATTGCGTGACAAGCCGCTTCGAATTTCATAGAACAGTTCCTCTAGAGCGCGTGGTTTCTTGCTGTACACCACATCCTTGAGGTAACACCAAAAGTAAAAGCCAACGGGGGCTAAATCAGGTGAACGGTGCAAAATACTCAATCGGACCCCTTCGTCCAAACCAACGACCCGGTGCAACATTATACAGATAGTATATCTGTGGTATTGGGTTGGGGCGTTTTTCTGTGCAAACTAGCCCTACACGCCTGTTTCACGAGTACATTGTGATGTCGATTTTTGGGGCAACCGTTGAATGAATCTAACATTGCAACAGAAAACGCTTCACTTGTTGATATGCGCGGGTGGCATGATTGTCCCTTATGTATATCCTTTATTATTGTTCCATCAGTTTCAAACTTATAGAGAAGCCGAGAAGTGCTTAAACGTGTTTGTGGTTCCGTTCAATATTGTGACCTCCAACGTCCTTGCATGCATTGATATTCTAGAACTTCCAATACTATTTCTAACTGCTTTTTCGCTGCTCGAAATTCAGACGTACTTGCGCCATCGGCTCACTTTCTCTATTAAAACACTAGCGTCATCTGTCTCAGAACTATTGTTAAATACGTCGAAACACTAGTGCCAACTATTAATGCCAATGCTTGCAACTTAAACCTATAGCCATTGCGATCTCAAACTTACGGCACTAACGTATTACTCTGTCTTAAAATGTGTGTATAAATTTTTAATCACTCCTGTATACACGCTGCTGGCATCACAAAATGCAACACCAAGAAGGACCAAAGATATCACAGCGAAATTTATTTGGCAGATAACATGTTGTGCAAATATCAAACGATTAAAATTACAGTCTCTTGTGATGAGTGGATGATGACAAAATGAGTAGTTAGTGTAACCGCCATTGTTGCCTATAACCACTGCCACACGCCTCAGTATAGAATTAAAGAGGCTTTGGATGTATCCCTGGGATACATCAGTTAATGTGGCTTCCACATATTGCCAAAGTTAATCTGGTGTAGTAGCGGGTGATATATACCGGGAAAGTCGTTGTGCAAACATTGCTTACACGTTTTCAATTGGCGGTAGAGTGGGAGAAAAAGCAGGCCAAGTAAGAAATTCAATCTGACGGGTAAAAAAGAACTCTTGAACATTGTATGCCACGTGTATTCACGAAATTCTGATGGAATATGGCTAATGTGACAAGCGCTGAATGTATGGGAGGATCACGGACTTCAATACCTCAGAGATGTAGCGCTGTTCAGTGTACCGGTAATGCATTTTAGAGGGGTGTGGCAGTGAAATCTAACACCACCCATGCAACATGATCAGAACAAACCCCACGATCAAAACAATCAGAAGTGGACTTCAGGCTTGGAATTCATCAGACTACTGCTTTGGATTACATTAAAAGGTTTCGTGTCCAGACTCTCTGTTTGGATGCCACACGAGTTAAGCGGGAAAAAATTAAAATTCAGAACTTCGATATGTTTTTAAAATCTTGCTCGTCACAAAAGAAATAAGTTGTTGGTCCACTTGGTGATTAGAGATGAAAAGTGGTCACTGTATAAACACTTGGTGAGAAAAAAAAGCAGATGTTTAAAAAGAGGAAACACCACCATCCACTTTCAATGCTGGGTGCAACAGAAGAAGATTATGTTGTTTTGTTAGTGAGACAGCAAGGGTATAGTGCACTATGAGTTGCTGAAAGAAAATAAAACGGTCATTCCTGTTCGCATCTTGATGTTTTGAATAATGAAACTTAACATAAACGTCCATCTTTGACCAATAGAAACTACGCATCGCAAGAAACATAGCATAAAAAGTTGCAGAGTTGGGTTAGGAAACTTTACCTCAGTCAGCATACACTCTTGATATTGCACCATCTGAGTACCATCTGTTCAAGTCGCTGTAAGGATTTCTTGATGGGAAAAAAATATAAATTATGAGGGTGTACAAATGGCAGTGGAAGAAACTTTGTCTGCAAAACAGAGAACTTTTTTTTCAAGGGAGTTAGTTAAGTTTCCAGAACGCTGGCAGATAGTTGTAACTAACATAGAACATTTTAAATAAAAATTTTTTTAAAAAATGTGTTTTTTTCTTTTGAAAAGAACCACAGAACTTTCCTTTACACCCACTATAAACGAGTATTAATCTTGGAGTGCTTGTGTATCCTCATTTACATAATTATTTTTGTGATACCAATCAAAATAACTTTTTAGATTTTTAGAAATTTTGATGCCTTCCCGTGAGTTTTGAGAATGACTCTTATGTTCTTGGTATTTCTCGGAAATTCCCGGAGAGGGAAAAAGACAAGGAAATTAGAAACTCTAGTATTTATGTAATTGATCACACCATAATCTGGAAGGAGAGATGGCACGATCACCGCTGTTACTGGATGAGAGGCTCCATAACGATCGCTGACCAATAATGTACTTGTTTAGAACATTAGCAGAAAAAAAATTTATAAACTTGAGAATTTCGTAATATTTATTGTTCGCTCAAAAAGGCATGAAAAAAAATTGGAAAGCAGCAACATTTAGCGTCTTTTTTTTTCTAAGTTAACAAATCTTAATTATTAAGAAACGTATTTTTCATTTCCACTTTTTGTTATTGATAGAAATGGTCTTTGAAGTTAAATTTCTGAGAAATACCAACATAATGGGAAATGAAAGCATATGTATTACTAGCAATTCAGCTAGTGATACTTGGGCTGGGTATCATTAGATACAAATTTCCAAAGCTTCCGCATTATACGCATGGATACAGTTTGTGTACGCGTCTCGTACACAAGCGGAGGAGGGCTGTGTCAAATGCATTTCGAAAAGTGTGGAATGCTAAAGCAAAGCACGAATTTGTTTGAACGACTCTTTTTTGACGTGTAACATCTTTCCTCTCGGTTGCTGGATATTGGTAGGAGTGATTTCGTGAAAAGGGACGGAAATGTGTAACAGGAAGTCGGGGAAGCGCGCACGATTTGATTTGACCAATCAGCGCGCTTCGTGGTGTCTCATCGCTACTCTCGCATCAGGGTCCAACTCTAGTAGCCATCAAGCCGCCAGCCTTTCTTATATTGTTAAATTTAGCATTTCAAAAACTCGGTTTCATTTTCTTGACTCTAAATCCACCTCGCATATATCATCAAGTCTTATTAGACTTCATCCAGGATAAACTTGCGATTCTTACACTCAATTGTCAGAGTCTCAGGGCTCGTTGTGTATGAAATATGAGGACAGTGATTTCGATTGTCGTATATATTACTCCGAATCAAACGGTTCAAAATATTAAAGATTTCCTGCAATTTTTACTTTTACCATACACCGAAGGCGATTTTAACGTTAGCTTCAGTTTGCCAGAAGCTGAGCCACTCACAGCTTTTTTGAATGATGAACTCAAGCTCGAAATAAGCAAAAATCGAAATGTTTCGGCAACTAACAGTGGTTTTGTTATTGACGCTGTTTTTCAACGGTTTTAAATACTTTGAAATCACAAGTATATGTGCCATATTTTAGTTATAAGCCTATTGTCCCCACTCTTCACCAAACTGAACAAGAATAATTAATTTTGATAAAAAAAATTGCATTACTCCATGTGTTAATTAAATAAAATTTTCATTTAAGATATAATTATTCGATAGAAAATTATTTCCAATCCTACCCGATTAAGTTTTTTCAGGATTTTACTACTGCGTATTTACCGCGATAACATGTCGGATGTTACACATCATATGCGATTACTGTAACTCGTTTATTTTGTCAAGATAAATACTCTCATTTTCGGAAAAATATGACTTTAAAGACTTTATTTGAATAAGAGTATTGGAGAATTTTATAAACTATGTTTAGTAATAGGTAAACAAATAATTTTAAAATACTCCAAATGTTTTTTTACTAAGTTTAGTTTATTAAAGTTTAAAAGGTATAATAAAATTGTAAAATGTTTAATTTACAAAAAAGAAAATGCTTTCCGAGTTTTTTTTATACGAATAATAAATATTAGGAGTTAACAGGTTCTAATTTTTCCCCCTCGCTCCTCATATCTCAAATTACACAGTTAAAACATTAGTTATACGATATTACTAAGTTAAAAATAATTATGAAATCATTTTTCAATAAAATGTATGCATGAAAATTTTCTGCGAGATTGATCAATTACAAACTTGAATGGCAACGTAGCTTAATTGTAAAACAAATCACAACTTTAGAGCTTAATTTCCCCCTGTTTCGATAGTTTTTTTTAAAATTTCTCTTATTTGATAATTTTATTCCGTATTTTATCTCTGTGGAATTAATACCTAAAACTTTTGGATTGCGCAAGAAATTCTAACATTCTAAGCATTTCTTTTCGCTCTTTTGCCATGCATGAATTTCAAGGTGCGTTAAATATTGTATATATTTGTTTCAATACTTCCATTTTTTACACTTCCATAGTTCAAAAGCACGAAGACTTCCTGGTTACCAGTAAATGTAAATACCTTAGAGTATTTTACGAAACACTTCCAAGCATATATACTTTTTGTACTATGCTTAGAAATTTTACTGCAATATTTTTCGAAGTGTTAGGTATTTATAATTATCCAAAAATTTAATAATTATTATAATTACTGCTTTTTTGCCGGGGACAAGTATTTTTGGAATCAATTCCCAAATATATAAGATTTTCTGGTTGTGAAAAAAAAGTATTTTTGAGAGCAAGCTCGAATTCTTATGCGGTAGTAACACAGTTTATTCCTGAGTTAGTCCAATTCTCTCTCGTTATTTAATATTTGAAAAGAAAAATATGTGGATGTATTTGGTATAAAAAGAAAAATATTTTCAGTTGTGTGTTGGTTTGACATGCACTGAAAGTTGTTTATACTAAAGACTTAAAGTTAAGATAAATTAATTTATCAACATTAATTTTTATGAAACATAGCTTTTTAGGAAATATTTGAAACGGGAGAGATAACTGCTTGGTACTTGCGCACCAGCCCCCTGTCATTGGCAAATTTTAGCCGAAACTTTGGCCCATTATAAGTTTAAAAATATAGGTTCAAGATCAAATAGGTTGATATTACTCTTAAATTTTTGGTGATTAATGTCTGGTATGCAGTTATTCTTTGACAATAAATTTCTTGCACAATGAGTTAATACATGTAGTCAATCACACAAAAATCTGCAAACACTCAAATAAAAGTAATTATTTATGACAGCATAAATCCTAAGCAGAAAACATTATTTTATGCTCAAAAGATATCGTTATGTTGATTGGGGTTCGAGGATTTTATGTGAAATCAGTCGCAAACAACAAGGCAGTTCTTTAAGAGAGATGGTAATTTATTGTCGGAAAAAGAATCCTTGAAATATATACAGGATTCAACAGCAATATTCGAAAAATAAATCTCAAAAGTTCTGCACACCTTCAACAGTGCTCAGACACAATATTACTCACAAGAACCGCTCATCTTACTCAACAGCCAAGCTAATCTCTTCTTCGCGATCAAGGAAAGACTACTAATCGCTAGTCAAAACAATACTAACTCAGTTCCGGTGATCGTCTCCATATTTATAGGCCTCGCGGATCCTTCGAGAAAGAACCGCTTGTGTCATAGATCGTGAAATTAGTGAATTTCTCCACTAGTTTCTAGAATTCATAGGGTCCCGAACTCACCAAAAATGATCATCAAGTCATCGAAATGGTCGTTAAAGTCACCAAGTTGCCAATTCGGTCGTTAAAAATGATGCCAACTTGGCTCTATCGCTAAGATTTCCCCAAGTTCCCATTAAATCACCATTATAACATAAGGAACGGCGTTGCTTGTGAATATATATATTACAATTTTTAACATAAAATAAATATAACATAGAGTAATATAAATGCATTACACATCCACATACAAATTATTTACACTATTTTGCACAAAATTCGTAACAATATTATGAATGCAAGTGAAATCTCGAAAATAATGGAGAGAAGTCACGTAAGTATTCAAAGAGTTATTACAAGTTATAATTCAATATCACACTTTTAACAAACCACGAAGGGGTCGACCCAGCATTTTAAGTGACCTAGATGATCACTCTATTTTAAAGGAAGTCAAGAAGAATTCACGACTATCCAAATTTGATGGAGCATTTTATGACATATACCATATATGACTATGAGTTCTGAGACAGTGTCCATAGAATTATCCAGTCTGAAAGCTATTATGGCACACATTTCCACGTAGGAAACTACAAATCAGTTCAAATAATCGTCAGAAGAGATTAGATTTTGCATAACACTATCTTCAAAAAGACGAAGTTCTTTGGAAAAGTGTATTATTTACGAATGAGAGTAAATATAACATTTGCGGAAGTGAAAGATATTGTTACGCTTATCGGGATTCGAGGATATTATGCAAATCATTTGCAAAGAACAAGACAGTTCTTCAGGAGCGATAGAAATTTTTTGTCGAAAAACAATCTTTGAAATACAGAATACAGTACTCAAATTCGATGAATGTGTCTCAGAAAGCCTTCACACTTTCTGTGGAGCTCAGACACAACTATCAGTGTCTAAAATACAAGTATGTAAAATATTATTCACAAGCCTTCGCTCGTCCTACTCAACAGCCGAACTAATCACTGGTCGACTCTTCACGGTCAAAACAAGATTAACTCAGTTTCGGCAAGCAATTCCCTATTCATTGCCTTCAAGGGCCTTTGGAATAAAAATCCGTTTGTGTCGTAGATCGTGATACTAGTAGATTTCTCTACCAATTTCCAGAAAAATCCATAGATTCGCGAACTCGCCAAAAATAGTCGCCAGCATGGTCACCAAGTCGCCAACAGGGTCACCAAGTCTCCAACAGGGTCACCAAGTCACTAACATGGCACCAAGTCATCAACATGGCACCAAGTCACCAACATGATCACCAAGTCGTCAAAAGGGTCGCCAAAAATGATGCCAACTATCGCCGAGATTTCGCCAAGTTTCCACTGAATCGCCATTATATTGTAAGGGATGGCGTGCCTGCGAATATTACAATTTTAACATAAAATAAATAAAACATAGAGTAATATAAACGTATTACACATCCAGATATAAATTATTTACACTATTTTAAAAATTCATTACACAAAATTCGTAAGAATATGAAAGATTTTGGTGAAGAAATAAGCTGGAGGACGCCAACATGGGCAACACCCAAAGCATACAACGCATGTTGTGGAGGAATGGCTTCTATACAAGGTACATTGCACACACAGCGACATTCACCACCTTACTTGAACCCCATTGAACATTTATAGAATGAACTTGAGAGGAATACGTAAATCTTTCATTTCTGATAAAAATGCCTTTAAAATATGCACTGTCAAGGGTGCGGTTTAAGATAACTCCTGACATCACGGAACATCTTGTTTTAATGATGTCCAGGAGAACTTGAGGTAGCTATTGCTTTGAAAGGTGGTCAACAAAGTATTAATTTTGTTATTTGTACATCATTAGACGTAATCTGTTCTTGCTTTTGTGCTATACGAGGGCGGTCCGATAAGTACTTAGCCTACAAAAGAAAAAAAAATTATGAAAAAAATGCAATTTATTTTTCAATATAATTTCTTTTTAGTTCGATACACTTGACCCAGCGATGCTCAACCTTCTTTAACCCGTCTGAAAAAAGTTTTCTCGAGGTCTACAAAGTAGGCTCCGTGGCGGCGATTACTCCCTCATTCGAGTGAAATTTCTACCCGGCGAGCGACTTTTTCAAGTTACAGAAACAAAAAGAAGGCGCACGGGGCCAAATCTGGAGAATATGGTGGATGGGGCAGCAGTTCATAGCCTAACAAGAACTAGAAACCCCCTTCCAAAAACAAGAAACGAATCGCCAACCGATATTGCTTTTTTCCCATTTTTTTTTAAATCAACGGACACTCGCTTTCACACTCTCTCAAACCAGAACTACTAGTCCGATCCGGCTGAAATTTCGTCAGTAGCCGTCTACAGGAAGGTACTACACTATATTGTATTTCTTTTGCGATAATGGTACCATCAGGCAGTGAGGCTAAGTACTTATCGGACCGCTCTCGTATGCTGACATTTGTGATATAAATATTTCAAATAATTGTAATTTATTTGTCCTCTCTATATTTTGATTTTCCTTGTTCTTACACCAGATTCTGTATTAACTTAACTAATTATTAAATATGACTTTTATTACATATATATATATTAACATCTTGTTTCATTCTTTAATAGACGCAATGTCCATGGGTGTATGCAAACTTTTTTGATTGATTACAAGTACCCATTTCCTTATGATTAATGTCTTTATTAATTTAATATCTCCTAGCATTTAAGAAAGTTTTTAAAGTATTTATTTTTTATTCAGGAATTTTGTTACATTTTAGAAAATATACGCAGCTAGATCATTAAAATTTCGTTAGAAAAGAGCAATTTTAAATTTTTTCGATGCGTTTGTGTTTTTCTTTTAGTTAATACTTGTTCTAATGATTTGTGGCTGTTTCTTAACATCGCACTTAGAATCTAAACGTGGGCTATTGGTGACGGACTCGTAATTTTTAGCCTCGGTCAAGTGACGAGGACGACCTATGAGCAGCTGGCAACTCACTTTCCAAGCACTTCCACAGCAATCCAGCGTGAGGACATTGGCCTCGACACATGTAATATGCATCAGCCTCTCTACACGGTGGGTCTTCAGTGACACCAGGTCTCGAACCCATGACAAAAAAACACCGTCCATGAATTCACGACCATATCCGTGGTCTACTTTTAATTTGAGAAGAAAATAATAATTATTTATAAGTTTGAGTTGCTGAGCATTGGAAAAAAATTTGAACTCTAAACATTAGTAATAGAGTCGATTTAAAAATTTAGAGAGAACATTGTCGCTCATCCGGTATAGTCGTTATTAACGCTAATTGCTGTGCTGTAGGTCCTGGGTTCGAATCCCGGGGAACAGATGGATGTTTGTAAATGTATAGTGCCTTTGCGGCATGGGGGTACTTTAAAGATCCGTCGAGCCGCAAATCCTCGAGGTTGGGAGAAGGGGAAGAGATGTGGGAAACCCCTGACCCTCCCCCAGGATGTTTTCTCTCAATGCATAGTATCTTTGTGGCATAGGGGTACTTTAAATAGCTGTCGAGCAACAAGTCCTCTTGTGAGGTTGGTGGAACGGGAAGAGAGGTGGGAGGCCCCTGACCCTCCCCCAGGGTGTTTTCTCTCAAAATTGGGGTGGAGCCGATCTAAATCGTACTGTCACCTGAATGGTGCTTACGGCTACGGCCAACAACAGGCGTACAATCTAGCCTGATGCCATGATGAATTTTGTGGGCCTCGATCTGACTACGTCAGACAGGTGGCATTAGTAACAACAATAACAGAGAGAACATTAATGTGTAAATAGTTATAATAATGTTATAACTATTTATATTAATTTATTAAACAGTTATTATAAATTAATAGTAACATCGAAATATTACTTTACTGATTTTATTCTGAACTCTCTCTCTCTCTCTCTCAAGTTCTGTTTTTATTGCAAAATTGCCATAAGCTGGCAAATAAACGTTCTTTTACGAAGAACGTAAACGGCCTATAACGCGTTATACGGAAAATTTACCTAAAAACTAAAAATTGCATCTAGAAAGTATAGGTGCGCGTTGTAGGCCCGATTTTAGAGTAATGTATATTGCATCATTTAGGATACAGCATTAATGAAAAATCTTCTCGAAATCATTAATGGGTACAGCCTCTATAGAAATAATTAGTTTAACATATGAGTAATTTAAAATATTAAGATAACATAAAATCAAATACGTGATGCTTAACTTTTAATTGATTTAAGAATTGTTAAATGATTAGTTGTTCTTGCATAATTCTTTTAGCACACAACAAAATAAAAGCTATCATGCTTGAATTATTGTAAATCAGGGTATGTTAATGATATCATTTATAATCTACCGGAATACATTCAATTTATTCTAATCTGTTCACTATTTATGTATGTTAATAGGTAAGTTTTATTTTAATAGAAGAACCTCTATCAATAGAGAAGAGCCCCGCCAGATGTCTTACCCATGGAGGTTTCGACCTTGAATTGGATGACGTACTCCGATATGAGGGTCCTTTCTTTGTTTATATAAAATGTATAAATGGGATTTCGCACTCGCTTTATTCTTACAATGGATGGTGATTGTTAACTATAAAAGAATTTCTAAGATATTTCAAAATGCATTTTACAGTTTATTATATTAATGTATAGATGTATCCATAAAATGAGTTGGTATATTTTCTATGAACATTTCACTAATACCTTTAAGTGGTCTAAATATAATACAGAACTTTTGAAAAATGCAATAAGCCATTTAATAAAAAAAGGAACAACGAAATAAAAAAATAAATATTTGCATCAAAATTTATTATATAATCATTATAATTGCTTTTGTTTTATGTTGAAACAATGGTTTATTTTGCACGTTTTTATTTAAATTTAATTAAAGGACAATTATGTCATTATTAACACATCCTAAATTAAAACTAATTAGAGAGGTGAATATACAAGATAATTGACTGATTCTTACGTCGTATTTTAAAGCAGTACGAGGGCTATTAGCGTCGTAATTTTGAGCCTCGGATAAACGACGAGACTGAGTTAGCACCCCACTCTCCAAACATCTGCACCGGGTTAACTTAAAAATGTTGAGCATCGACAAATTGAAAGTGCATCAACCTGCTCTACACGTTGAGTCCTTATGGCACCAGGACTCAACAGAAACAACGTTGGTCACGAGATCGGGACCATAATTACTCGAGTACCGAATTCATGTATGTCACGTGTAAGCCTACAAGCGTTTTTTGGTGACCTTCACATTTTGCAAACTTTTTCATGAACGGATTGGATTTCCAGATAATTCAATATACAATAGAACGTCGTTTATCCGAATCAATTAGAACCGGACACCATTAGGATACGCGATTGTTCGGATAACCGAATGCGATCCACGCAGTATATAAAACCGGACACTATAAGAATATTGAAAATCATCATATGCGGGAAACGTGCTTGAAGAGAAAGCAAAATAGGTTCAAAATGTCGCAATTTTACCTATATTGTGGAAAATTATCACTTATTTTTCGCTGTACCATTGTACGCTTTCCTTTTTTTCAATGCACGGTCTCTGATTCTCTTCAGCAGCAGTAGTTGAGTAGGACAGCATTCTGATGGTTGTTCGTACCACTCCATAGCTGTCTCTAACACAGAAACGCGTCACAATTTGCTAATTTCATTGTTGTTTTCCTCGTCTTCATCCGTTTCATCGTCGACAGGGTCGAATTCTTCTTGCACGGAAGTCACAATCTCGTCATCATTTAGCATTTGAAATCCACAGTCTTCTGCATCGCATTCCATCCAGCTTTCTACATCAAACAAAAATCAACAAAACAGCACGTATACACCCCTCACTTGGAAACAAACTGATCTAATATTCCGCGCAGATGTTTACCGAATCGCACAGCTGAAATTCCCCAAATATCCCTCACCTTGGGGTTTCCCGTCACTTTTGGCCTCACAGAAAACAAATGTTGAGCATTGCACGGATCCAGACTCTGGTTCGGATATTTGATTCTCCGGATAATAAACATTCGGATAAATGTCGTTCTACTGTATAATCAAGAGTTTATATTACAGTTTCCTTCCTAAATTTGCCTGCTATATCTGATTTCTTCAGCTATGAGAAACCAATATTTTTAAGAAAGGCAATATTATTAAAACTTCTTCCGGTGTTAAGAACTATAAAACGAATAATGTGGCTGTTGTAGCTGAATAGTTAAAGAGTGCGAAATCGTGGTATGTGTTGTTTCTGCTTAGTCGAAAACTATTCTTTAACTGTGGTTTTAGTTTAAAAACCGTTTCCCGCAGAGATGACTGGATTTTATGCAAATATAACTACTATTTAAGTGCCAATCGTTGAGTATGCAATATAAAGGTTGATCGTTAAGCTGAAATCCAAATGTTTGTCAGCAGAGCTTGTGAAGTGGTAGCGTATTTTAAGATTAATAATTGAACTGAGCATTCGTCAGGAAGTGGTTAAGTAACCAGACGTGGAGCTGAACGAGCTATCTCGCTGTGAGTAAAACCATACAAGCAGGAACGTCTTAAAACTTCTTGAGGCCCTGGGCTCCTACACAAATGTAGACCCTCACCCATGGCCCTTAAAAAGTAAACAGTACATAGCATATACTGGTACAAACAATAAGCCGAAACAAATAAATGCACATGCTTTATAATCACACATATCAGCTCGCCCAACAGCCGTCTTTTGACTGAATGAGTAACGATGGTGTAGGGTGGTAGGCCTAGGCCTGTAAGTGGTCGACGGTCATCACATGTAGCCAGTTGATATATATATA
>BMAO01026374.1:0-19335 GCA_019973975.1 Trichonephila clavata | reverse complement strand
TAACGAACATTTTTTCTGGATTCAGAGGCTTCGTTAAACAGAGGTTTGACTGTATATATATATAATTTTTATAATATCTATTAAAGAGAAGGAAATGACTATCTCAAAATAATATTTAGAAAAATTAATCATAGAAATATTACAACGTTTTATGTACCGTAAAATCCAGTGTATAAAGAGCACTTTTGAAGCAAATAATAAGATGGAAATGTATAGGTGCTCGTTATACGCCGGATATAAAAACGATAGCTTTAAAAATAAAAAAGGAGATGAGCGCATAAAAAAATAGACTTCTATATATTACGAAACTGTTTATTTTAAAGAATTGACAAGCCTTATAAACTTCAAGAGTTGTTATTATAAAAGTATACTATGTTTTCAAAAGCCTTGGATAATACCTCGAATAAATTACTACAAAGCATAAGAGAAATGCAAACGTACATTCAGGTTTCTTCATATAAAAGGGGGTGCACGTTATGCGGTGCATATACTTAAAAATTAAAAAATGCAGCTTGGAAGTATAAGTGCGCGTATTATTTCGGATCTTACGGTAACTTAGCAAAAGATTTAAAAAGTAAAAATAAATAACAAAAACCATTTGATGTTTTATGAAATTCTTCAAAATTGTCTCAAAAATTGTGTGTGTGTTTTACAAATTCTACTACTTCCCTTTCAAAAAAGAGAGAAGGGAGGAATTGTTTTTATTTTTTCTCGGAAATGTATGTATTACGCTGCATATCGTTGTGGTAATAATTTATGTCATTACCCATACCCCTCAGGGAGCTCACCTTCTTTAGGTGAGTACGGGTGTCACAATCCCGAGGTGCCCTAGTGATCTTTTCCTTTTCCCACGGGGTTTACTGTCTTTGGTAAACATGGGCTTCACGAACCCGGGGTACCCTAGTGATCCTTCTCTATTTTCGACCCTCTTTCTTGTCATTCATTTCATTCTTTCTTTCTCTTCCCGTCTAGACCACAGAGAAAAAAAACAAATGTTTGGCGCAGTATAGCCGAAATCGGCTCTTGCGCCAATAAACCCCAAAATCACCATCACCATCACCCATACAAATACTTACCGTAAAATTCGGTGTATAACGCTCACTTTGAACGCAAAATTAAGCTCGAAATTTATGGGTGCGCATTTTACACCGAATATAAAAATTATAGCTTTTATATAATAATAATGTTACTTAATATTATTATTATTTAATATATATTAATTATGTTATATTGATAATCATTATTGATTTATATTGGTTTTTTTAATCTCTATTCCTATATTCTTAATCTGAAATATATTTCAAAACAGTTCTTTACAGTTATTTTCCTGACGATTTGTTACCACTAGGCCACCCTCTTGGATTCCATGTAACTCGATAACAACCGCTACTTGGCATGTAGCACTCCTATATCAAATTATTTCCTTTGTAGAGTTACGCATTCTGATAATTAGTCCCACGATATATTTAAATACTGTATATTTATTTAAAAGGAATGACACACCTAATGAACTTTAAGTTGAAGCTCTAGAAGTGTACTATATATTTTTTCAAAAGCGTCTAGGATAATACTTTAAATAAAGGACTTCAAAACATAAGCATTGCGTACGTACATTTCAGTTGTGCGTTACATATACGCTGAATACAAACCTTTAAAATGCTGCTTGAAAGTAGAGGTGTGTGTTATACGCCGTATTTTGTGGTATGTGAGCAAAGCAAGAAGAGACCATAAGATCTTATTACATGTATAAAACAAGCTACTCAAAGACACAGTTTAATTAACTTTTCCTTTAATGGATTATTGAGAGAGAAAAAAAGAAAATTCGATTTCTGTTTGATAAAGTGTCCTCTGAATAATAATTGCACTCTTACATGTAGAATATAAGTACATATTTGTAGTAATATTTCTTTAATCAATCCTATTATCTACACAAAAAAAGTCTAATAGCCCTTCGAATCTTCGTTTAAATCACAATTTTTCCTTTTATTTAATTTGAGAAATTAAAGAAATGATTTTTAGCTTTAAAAATAAAAGTGAACAAAAAGAACACAAATATCAGAAACCTTACAATCGCAACAGATTAAAAAGAAAATTAATTAGAATTATCTTATTTGTATACTTTCCTTGCTTTACATTTTCTAACTCTATTTTATCGAAAATGGAGTAAAATTATTGGGAAAAGAGCATGGGGTAGTAAGAAAAAAATAACATATGAAAAGATTAAATTCTCTCTTTATGCTTTTATTTTAATGCACAAAAATACTAAAACGTAAATAACATAGTGTCAAAAGGATTTAGCAACAAGTTAGGAAAATTTTAAAACTGCTCAATAGAGTCGGAAATTACGCCTTCTATATTGAAAGAAAGCTTTTAAAGCTTCTAAAAGCATTTGCACAGAAAATACTCTCAAAACTAAGACAATGTTTTATGTCCCCTTTTATGTTATCATGTCCCCTTAGGACAAAGTAGCTACGATTTAATTCGTAAATCCTCACTAGAGTTAATAATTATTTCAGAGCTGCTTTCACTCTGAATGCATAAATTTGGGTATAATGAACACTTCGAGATTCCGTTTATTTCTCAAGTTTTCCACACCACAACGAAGCATTACCACCAACAATATTATTCCTGGGATATTTATCTTTGTAAATATGGGACCATTCATATCTGAAACCAATTCCTTGTCCTATTGTTCTGAATTGAGTTGAATTTTAGCAGCTCATTTTTCTAGTTTCCGCGAATAAGATCGTATTCCTATTTTCTGTTTAATAGATATTAAAAGGAATGTTTTGAGAAACGTTTCCATAATTTCGATGAGGTTAGTGTTTTGTTTGTTTATTGATGTAGTTTTATGAAACTACATGTAGACTGTTGGTGACCGATTTCGTAATTTTAAACTAATGGCATGATGAGAACGACACCTGAACTGATATCCCACTCCCCAATCTTTCACACTACACCAACTTGAGAACTTTGAGCCATGATAGATTTACCAACACTTCTGAAAAGCAGTTCTTGAGTGGCCCCTAGACTCGAGCCCATACCAATAAGTTAGTGATCGTAAATTCTCGACTACTGTAGACTCTTGTAACCTAGTGACCGATTATTATGATATTGTGACAAAAACAAGATAAATACATTCAAAGAATGCCAAAAACTATAAATGGATAAAACAGTTTGCTTATTATCAGGCTGTTAGTTTTCAAGTTGTAACGGGTCTATCTTCAAACCTGTCACTCATCTTCTTGGGGTAAATATATTTCTCGATTTTTCAATGTCGAACTCAAAAAGAAGACTCGATTTATTCAAATGAAGGGTTCTATTTAAGCATTAACTTTTAGGTACGCGAAGTTAGTTGAAGTTAGTGAAGAATAGTTGAGCGCTAAAAATCGAGAGGTCGTCGACGAGTAATTTCTAAGTGATCAAGGATTGCTAATTGACGATTTAGTCAATAAGATAAGAGATTAATAATAACGACCGGAGGTTACATAATTAATAACGGAATTACGGTGAATTATACCGTAGAAAGCTAAAGTGTTCAAAGTGTAAGTGTAAAACATCCCTTGGTCAGCAAAGGAAGTCATTTGATTTATCACCTTGTGATTTTTTTCTTTGGGGGTTCTTAAAGGCACAAGTATACAAACATTATCCTACAATCCTGCGAGCACTAAAAGAGGCAATCACCCAAACCGTGGCTGTCATTCCACTGGAAATGACACGAAGAAATATGAACAACAATCGGGAAAGACTTCGTCAATGTGTCACCATTAAAGGACGCCATTTAGCGGACATAATTTTTAAAATCAATTAATGTAAAATGGTTTCACAAGTAAAATACTTTTCTCTGCATCTTGTTTTGTTAATTTGTAACTGCCTTTTGAAACAGGGGAGGTTAATATGCCGGACCCTGTGTCAACAACATTAATACACAACTTAAAATTAAAAAAGAAATTATATTCATTTCTTCGCCAGCTATAAATCAAATATTTAAGTATTAAGTATGTGACGGATCTATACGGTCTTTACTATATATATATATATATATATATATATATATATATATATATATATATATATAACCTCCTCCACTTTTCTTAAAATAATTTATTTATATCAACCAATCTCCACCGAGAGCCAGGCGTGATTTATGCAAATAAGATATATTATATAAGTTCGGGTTTCACGAGTTATTAAGAAAAGTAAAGTGAAGTGATATATATACAGGAAGAGTGAAGTTAAGTGAATTAAAGATCCAGAGGTCAGCACGAAGTTGTTGACAATCGTAGATAGCTGTTACTTAGGGAGCTACGCGAGGAGAAGTGGATTGAAGATAGAAAAATCCTTTTTACAGAGAGCGTGGATTCTTCACCCATTCTTCCAGCCATTAAAAAGGCAGAAATCATCACGAAGGAACAGCCGATGTAAAATATAAGCTCAGTGATTTTATTTAACATATTGCGAATATTCGTACGTGGCGTAGCTGTAATTGTGCGCGTTTAAGTTTTCCTAGATTCAGTTGATATTCTGTTATTCCGCTAGTAGAGATTCCCCGTTTCGTACTCCACTCTTATTTGTTTTTCTTACTTGAATTGTGTGTGTCTAAACTTATGTGCTGAATAGAATCAATAAATCTATTTGATTTGCAATTATGTCTTTTGATCATTTAAGTTCGCCTACACATCTCGCAGTATTTTCAGATAGACAGAAAGACAGTAGTGTAAGAGGTGGCTTTCAGTCACGGCAAGTACATCAATTTACGTATAATATTCCGCTATAAAGTTATTTTTCTATGAAGATTGCAAATGCTATTTTCGCGCTACTCAAGTATTTAATTTTAAAATAAATTTAATTAAAAATGCAGTATATATCTTAATATTTTCTCATGCTGTAGGCATCAAAATGTAAAATATTTAAAAAATAAAACAAACTCCCCAAATGTTAATTGGTATTACACTTTTCCTCGCTTCTTTTTTTTGTCGGTATTTTTTTTCGTTCATCGGAATTAATTGAAATTAATAATAAAGCTATCTTTAAAAATTTGAATCAGATTTAGTTAAAGCAAAGAAATAACTATTATTAGTAAAGAAAAATAATGCCATAAGATTTTTCTTTCATAAATCCTTTATAAAGAGATAATGTACAATACAAGTATTATAATACATATTTTCTTTATTTCAGTTTTTTCATTAATATCATTATCTTCTCGAAAAATTTTAAGTAATCCAAACTCTTTTTTTATTTAATTACAAAAACATTAAATTCCATTCGTTTCTGGTAGCCAAAAAAAATTAAGACTCAAACTCGTAATAAACTCGACTAAAGCAGAAGGAAAAGGTAAATTAAAAAAAGCTTTTCATTTTTTAATATATTTTTTACGAACTTAGCTTAAAATTTAAATAATGATTAGGCAGAACAGGAAAGTAAAAAAATTGAGCAAGAAAAAGGCGGGAAACAATTAATACCGAAAAAAATTTGGAAAGTAAAAAACAGGCCCAATTTTTTTTAAATATCTTTGTTTTCTTTCTTTTCCTTTTTTTTCCATTTATAAAAACCTTTAAAACGTTCAAAAGTAGAAACGCTATAAAGACGTTTTAAAAGCAACAAAAAGGATATATTTAATTCAAAACTAGATATCGCAAGGGACTCATTCTATCCGTAAATAAATTCTCAATCCTTTCTAAAATTGTAACCAAGGTAATTTTTCATTCCTTTCTAAAGCATAGACGCATAAATATTGTACGTTCCCCCAGTGACTGTTGCCAGGATTTAACTAATGAAGCTTGAATAGAAGTAGTAATTACTTCAGAGCCTCTTCCTGTCGTAAGCTCCTTCTTCGCCTTCTACCAATAAATAAATTTCAACAGTGTAAATGAATTATTCGACGACACTTATATCTCAAGCTTTTCGCATCACAGCAAGGCACTATAATGAGCAGTTTTATTCAATGAATGGGCATTTATTTTTGTAAATATTGATCACTTCATGAGAAAAAGCTTTTTGTTTTGTTTTCTCTGCCCAGATGCATGAGCAATGGAGGTTTGCAGTAGATTTTTCAATTATACAGATTTGCATATTATCTACACGTAATAATTCATTTTCAGCCTTTCATCCCTTCAGTGGGTCGATAAACGAGTACCAAGCTTGTGCTCCGTAAATAAACACTGGCGTATTAGCGTCAGACTGACCACCTGCTCATGCATCTCAGCGCCCTAAGTCACTTTGTGACGGTTCTATCTGAGCTCCTTCTACTAATTGTCCTTTTGGGGAATTTCTGGCCTTTAAAAATTATTCCATTATAAAAAATACTCTTCGAAGAAGAGAACGTGATTATGCTAATTAAGACTACTATATATAGTCAAGGTTTTTATGTTAGAGAGAGATAGGAGAGAAATAGGCTAGAATGTTATCGGAGCAGATATTAATCAAATTGAAGGTGAATCATGGATATTTAATACTTGATAATTGAATTACTTAAGGGGATGAATTGTCACTGAGATTAAAGTCAGATTAAATAGCTAAGAAGTTAAAGTGATCTCTTGAGTAAGTGTGGTTAATATTACAGTTTTCTCACATCTCGCTTACCTCTTTTATTGTCTGCATAGTGATTAATTGGAGGCATCTCTTAGACTGGATCGATTGAATTTGTGTGGTTATTAATATTGACAATAAATTAAATTGTTTTGTTAAACCATGGATAGTGTTCCTTCCAATCCTCCTACAACTTTAGGCACGCAGGCGAGACCATTGCAAAGAATCCTGAGTTGGGCACAGTAAGCCTTGGCTATCATGGTTTGTTGCGCCAATGAGTTTAGTTTAGTTCAATAATTCATTTTAATTTCATCCAAACAACTTTTTAATTTGTAATGGTTCTTACTTACCCTTCAAGATCCTCGCGTAAATAGTTACAGTCGGACCCCGATTTAATAAATTCATCGGAACCAAAAATTTTGTTCGTTAAATCGAAGTTATTCGTTACATCGAAATGCAAGCAAAATATAAATTTTTTGCATTTACCTTTTGGAAATTCTACAAAAAGCAACTACACAAAAATATCCATATTTAGAAATTACACGCTTTTTACTCAACAACTAACCATCAGTGGCTTATTACACACCAGTTAAATGGAAATTTTAAATGGATGTAAACTTATCTCCTTCATAAAATTTTTAATCATGGTGTAATAATTAACACCATAAATGCACAAATTATCAAGATAAATATTAAATTTTGAATATAATTTTTATATATGACAATCTCAAGGGTGTCAGTATTAATTATTGAACTTCGTTTACTATTTATAAATTTATTATCAAATACATTGTTCTGTACTGATAGATTTATAAGTATGTTATATTAGTGAGAATGTGTATTTTCTTATTTATTATGTCAGAATGTATTTTGTTTTGCTTCCTTTCAGTAAATTAATAATTTTTTAAATAATCTTTTATTTTTGATTTTTTGATACACTCACGCCCCCTTGTAGGATTATCACGCCCCCCTAGGGGAGCGCGCCCCACAGTTTGAGAAACACTGTTTTAAAATGTAAAACATCTAATAATCAACCAGAAAGTAATTCACCACATGAAGTACTTTTTCTAGGTCTAAAAATAGCTTTTTAGTTAAATTGGAAATAAAATAAATGACTTTTTTTGTCTAGTTTTAAACCAATTTGGCATTCAACTGCAGAAGAAAAAAGAAATAATTACAAAAAAAAAAACCATAATATCTCGTCCGATTAAAAGAAATTTTAAAAAAATTTCTTTTTTACATTTATATTTAAGTTTCCAATCCTGATTTTATTTAATGGAACAAGAAAAAAGACCTTACTATAGAAATGGAAAAATCTTTGAATACAAAGAACTGAAAAATAAATTAAATGGTTTTTAGTTGCATCAAAACGTCAAGAAACTCTTATTGTTCTCCAAACTCTTTTATTGTTGCAAAAGAGCAGTAATTCCAATCTAGACATTTCAAGGATTTTAGCGCATTTTTTTCTAAAATAAAATTTCGAAGTTTCTATGACACAGATGTAGTTTTTTATAATTTTGCCTCAAGGATTTTTACAATAACATAAATACCAAGGCTTCTATTTGTAACAGTGACTTGGATTTAAATAATGAAAAAATAAAATGTTTCCTTAATATCCATGGTCGAATAAAATTATTATTTAGTTCAATAATCTTTTAACTCGGCGCTTTTCAAGAATAAATCCAAACACAAATTATTCGAAACTGATTATTTTTCACAAAACTCACATCCCAGAAAAGAATTAAAACATCAACATATTTATTTCCCATGATATTCATTTTCGTAAAATTAAGTCCTTCTTTGGGTTAATACATTTTCCCTTTAGCTAAGAGAAGAAAAGGATACGAAAAACCGCTCTATTCTTATTAATTGCTTTGCATCAAACAAGGTCACTAAGTAATTGATGAATACCAATAAAAGCAAGCGTTTTAAGAAAGTTACGAACGTTTTAAAATGAATGACAGGCTGTCACGTGATAATATTAACACAATACGAGCGTATTTTGCTATCGAAAACAGAAGAAAAGAGCTTTGTGAGGCATTATGGTTGTTGTCTAGCTAATGCACTTATCTAGTTTCATAGCTTTTTTTATTTAAATTTTATTTATAAAAGAGCTTTTCCTACTCTATCATGTGATAAGTGAAGCAAATAAATAGTTTCACAGCTACATTGGAGTTTGAAAGAATCTTTTGTTTGAATTTTTCAGAATAAATACTTATGAAATAAGCACTTTAAAAAAGTTAAGTAGTTAATATCGAAATGGTTGGTTACAAAGAACAGAATAGAAGTAGAAGTCGTCTTCTTTAAATGAATGTAAAGAAATGGTTAAATAATTAAAAGTTCAAGGATGATTTTTTTTAAATTGTATCAAGTTTACCATTTCATAATATGCATAAAACATAAGGCGTCTGTTAAAGGAGTTTTTGTAAATAAGGAGTAATTAATTTTGTATTTATTGATGACATTATTTTTTCGTATATGAATAAGTAACATGACAGTAGCCCTCAATGTTACAAAAGAACTCAATTTAAATTAAAAGAAAATCTGTTAGATATCAATTTTAAAAAATGTCAACTTAAAAATAAATACACAGTTGGATTTATAGTGGTATGCTTATTCCATTCATTATTATTTCTTTATCAGCTCCATTAACAACACAAAAAAGCCGAGTAAGTTATTTTTTGAGATTTTTTTAATCCTTTATACATTTGCAGAAATTAAAGAAATTATTCTTCCAATTTTCTACCCCAGGGGTAGGCAACGTGTGACAAGTAGTACCATTCTCAGTGGCGCTTTGCACTACTCCACAAATTAGTTAATTTTAGAATGGATCGAAGTTGATAAATTTGTAATGTATCTCAGTTGACAAACAATTATTGACATTTAAGGAATTATGAAAAAAATATAAAAGATAACTCTAAAAATAAATGTACTGTTATTGTGTAAATTTTTGAATATCATTGCTGGAAAAATTTAATTGTTTGAAGAGATAAAATTACTCGTACTCTGCTTTCCGCTTTTGATTCTACATATCTAAATAAAATAAATTATAGTTTAAAAAACTAAAAAACACGCTTTTATACTGAATCCAACTAAAAAGTAAAAAAAATAATTCTTTAAATAAGAATAAAATGATTAAGGAAAAAATTAATGTCATTGGGGTAAAAGCATGGGGTGCTCTATATCAATTGTTATAATTTCTTACTTCTGTTCCGAAATTCTGAGTTAGTGTAAAAATGTAATACAAAGCACCCACGCTTTTACCCCAAAGATAGTAATCTTCTCCTTAATCATTTTATTCTTATTTAAATAATTATTTTTTTACTTTTTAGTTGGATGCAGTATAAAAGCGTGTTTTTAAGATTTTTTTAAACTATAATTTATTTTTCATTTTTTAGTTCGATCTACAATGAAAGCGTGCTTTTTATATTTTTAAACTATCATTTATTGATTGTTGAATTTATCCTTGAGTTTGATATTTGAAGCCGAAATTATATGTGGCTGCTGGAATAAGTCTTGCTCTTCAATGGAAATTAATTAACGGGTCTCGCTCTTTATTCTCTTCGTTTACGGGGCGAAGAGTTTAAAATTGTTAAGAGAGAGAGATTTAGCTCTTTAAAATGAAGAGTTAAATTGTTTTCGTTAACAATGCGGGCTCGGATGAGTCCCGTGTCGTTACGTTTTAAAAATTCCGTCTCTATACATACAGGTCAAACTAATAAAAGTGTGTTGAGAAGGAAAAGTTCCAATTATTAAAAAGAAACTAATGTCGTTGTTGTCGTGTATGACAAAGTGTAAAGGTATTGTATATAACAAAATAAAGATAAAGAAATTAGTTAAATATTGCCAAAGGCGTGAATCACTACCGTGGCAACATCCATGGCACGATCCGAGTATAGGATGTCCATGCTGTAGCCACTGTCTATTTTAAAAAGGGCACCAACAATGGAAGGACAGTTAAAAAGATGTTTGAGATCCAGTTGCTTGCCTGGGCAGTGCCTGCATTCCACATATGATCTGGATCCATCAGGCAGAATCTTCATGCCCTTAAAATGTTTTGTTCGTAGTCTGGTTATTGTTGTTGTAATTTCTCGGCTATAATTTAATTCTGGCAGCGAGCATTTTTTTCGTGGGTTGGAGCAGAGCTTTTGTTTTGCGACTGCGTTGGCATCAAAGACCGTAGTCGAAGAAGTTACGGGTTAAAGGGTCCTGGCTTCATAGGCAAGGAAATCGGCCATCTCGTTCCCCTCGATGTCAACATGGGTCGGGATCCACTGGAGGGTGCATGATTTGTCCAATGCACCAATGGAAAGTAAAAGAGAGTTGATTTCTTGGGTGAGTCCCATTTTTCCTTTCATGATGGCCTCAAGAGCAGATCTATAATCGGAGAGAACAATGATGCCGTCGGAATTAGCGATATCTGTCCATGTAAGGTAAATATCTAGGGCTGTCCTAATTGCTATCTCACACGTGAAGTTGGAAGCAATTTGCCCTGCGGAGACCTTGTGCTTTGAAGTTGTATTATCTGGGTATTTAAGAAAGACACCAGATCCACCCCTATTGCACTCTGAGTCTGAAGAACCGTCGGTGTAAGCAATTACTAAACAAGGCCTCATAAGACTGATAATTGTTTCCATGCCTTTCCTTTTAATTGTGTCCTTAGATTCCTTTTTCGTGCAAGGCTCAAGAAGGTCTAAAAATATTTTAGCAGAGGGAGGTGGTTTGACTGGAAAACAAGGTTCTTGAACGATGTCAAGGCTTGTGTGATTCAAGTTAATGTTATTTCTGATGTATTTATCAAACTGAAGTGCTGAAGATCTTTTCAGCCTATTCTTAGCTGTCCAGGAGTGAAAAGTGATTGTCCTCCACTTCGTATTCGAATCGTATTGGTAGATTAGTTTGGCAAATGTAAAGGGCTACTCACCCCTGTTCTACACCATGCTATTTTGACATTTGGCACATTTAACGTGAATCTGTCTAAAACACGGAGAGTCGTCATTGGCACCAAGATTTGAACTCTTAAATCGAAAGAAACCAAGGCCATAATTTCGATGGATGGTGATGCATACTTGCATACATCTACGTAAAGAATAATGCAGATTTCTAATATCCTCTTGCGATATATTCTACCAGACAGTAATCGTTTTGGATCCAAATCTGTGACACTCGGGGGAGTCTGAATCTGGTGACCAATTATATCACTTGCATAATCGACTGACGAAAGATCAGGTGAATTTGCTGGTTAAGGAAGATTGTCCTCTCAGCAAGTAAAAATCCAAAGATAAGCAAGAATAATGACACATGGGATCTTCATAGAAAATGACCTAATGATGTGTCATGACAAGTAGCTCAATCAGCAAGTGAAAGTCATCAGTATGCTGTTGACCTGTTAAAATTATAGGCTGGATGACTCATTTTGAAGAAAGAGATAGTACTACACACCATTTCATTTGAAGTGTCGTCTGTATCTCTGCAATTTGGACCGCTGACTATAGTCTTTAAACGGACAGATTCGATGATCTTTTTGATCCCTGTCTGAAGTGGTATTTATTGTTGCATATTGTATGGAAAGGATGTTCAGCAAGAATATCAATCTCGACGACCCAGCAGATATTGTAAACTTAAAAGAAGACCTGTTAAAAGCATATGCGTGTTCATTCATGTAACAGAAGTAATTTTCAAACTGTGGGGCGTGCCCCCATATGAGGGCGGGATAGTTCTACGAGAGAGGTGCGAGCATATCGAAAAGTAGAAAATAAAAGATTATTTAAAAATTATATATTACTTGACTGGTAGGAAGTAAAACACAAAATACATTCTGACACCATAAAAAAAAGTACACGTTGCATGTTTATTGCAATATGTTCCGATTTAAAAATTAGAAAGGAAAAGAAACATAATACTTATCCTATTACTATAAATTAACTTACTTAAGATATATGTTTCTTAAAAATAACATGTATTTAATACTTATCCTGAAAATTTGTAACGGTTTATAATTGAGGTCGAATTGTAGTTTTAACTTCAAATTATAATACTATTGCATTCAACTCATTGTTATTGTATGGTGGCGATGAAAATTATGATTGAAAATTGGGGTGCAAACACTGAAAGTTTCAGAAGCACTGTGTAACAGCCCAAACGCAATGAGATGGTACCACGGGTTCTATGGAAAAGTATGTAGCATGTTGAATAACAAATGATGCTGTTTTGAGATTTTGGACCTTACACGCAGTCATTCGACCTTACCTAATATTAGTCAGCTTTATTCCCACCAATCAATTCTTTCTAGTAAATTTTAACTGTCATTATACAGCCGTATCCGTATGGCGCAGTTAGATACATACAGCTCGGTATGATCCACAGGTTTCGCGTATTCCGGCAAAAAGATTGATTGATTGATTCAATATTTACGTTGCACTTTTCAGCTACTTAAGGGCTTTTGGCGACGGACCTCGAGATTTTGAATCATGATCAAGTGACGAAGACGACACCTGAGCTGTGTATGAATGTCGAAACGTAGAATGAGACTTTAAAGATAAGACAAAAGTTTATTTTTCTGCATAAGTAATAAGTACATTGATACGTTTGTTATACCGCTTAATAAGCTTCAAAAGCCCTCCATGGAAAAACACAGGACTTCATATACGGAAGAAGAGTTTAGCGGCTTGTTTGACTTCAGCATTGTTTCTGGCGATGTTCTTCTTCTCAGATGAAAGTCACTTGGGGCGAGTGAGTGAATATTAACGTCACAATATTCAGGAAATCGAGGGCGTTTGGCGACGGACCTCGTAATTGTGCGCCATGTCCAAGTGACGAGGACGGCACCTGAGCTGGCACCCCCTCTCCTAACTACCATACCACACCACACCAACGGGAGGACGTTTAAGTTATCGAAAGATTGAACGTGCATCGCTCCCTAACACGGCGGGTCTTCAGCGGCACTAGGCTCGAACTCATGGCACGCCGGACACGAGTCCTGTTGCCGACACTCCTCAGTTAACTGTAACTGTGGCGCTGTACTTTCCCGCCTTGCTACTCCAACTGAACTTTCCAGACGCCGCACCAGAACATTCTGAAAACAGTAGGCTCAACGGACTGATGCAAGGTCTTTGTCCGCACCTACCCGCAACACCTTCAAAGGTGTATCCGCATTATTAATTTAAATTGTAAAATGTAACTGTGCATATTAATTGTAAATATAAACAATAACTATTTTCTCCATCTCTGGATTTATCGAACTCAACCACGGCATCATATGGAGGCACCGACGTGATCTTCATCATCGATTCAGAGAAGCAAGAGATAAGTACTATTTTATATTTTCATTCAACGTTTGGTTTTGGTTTCTCTTACTGATTCATTCCGTCCATATTTCATTTTATCAAAAATAATGGACGCCGAAACGGCTAAAGCGCTTCGTGGCAGAGCAAAGGCTGCACTTACAAGAACTAAAAATTTCATTGAAAAAGATGATAAAACTTTTAACAAAAATTATATATCCAACAAGTTGGAAAAATTAGAATTAATTTATACGGAATTTGATTAAGCGGATGCTGCATTACCATTCGAATCCTCTGAAATGGAAGAATTCGAAGCAAAATATTACGAAACCAAAGCCAAGCTACAGAATATCTTAGAAAATTTATTTGTGAGAACAAATGTATATAATAATAGTTCTGATATTTTTGAAAATGTATCAAATGTGAAATCTAGCAATTTTAAATTACCAAAAATTAATATTGAGTGTTTTTCTGGTGATTATAAAGATTGGCATTCATTTAAAGATTTATATGTATCATTAGTGCATGATAATATGCGTTTATCAAATATACAAAAATTTCAATATCTTAGAGGTTTATTGCTGTCAGAGCCAGCAAACATAATTAAGCATATTCCTATTACTGAAACTGCTTATAACGAGGCTTGGGAAAAATTATTAGCCCGTTATGATAAAAAGAAGCAAATAATGTTTTCACTAATTAAAACATTCATGGAACAACCTTCCTTTAATGATATTAACACTAGCAATTTACGCAACATAGCAGATACTTCTGATGAAGTAATTAGAGGCCTTAAATCTATTGATACTAAAGCAGAATCCAGAGATGTAGAAAATAGTTATTGTTTATATTTACAATTAATATGCACAGTTACATTTTACAATTTAAATTAATAATGCGGATACACCTTTGAAGGTGTTGCGGGTATAGGTGCAGACAAAGCCCTTGCATCAGTCCGTTGAGCCTATTGTTTTCAGAATGTTCTGGTGCGGCGTCTGGAAAGTTCAGTTGGAGTAGCAAGGCGGGAAAGTACGGCGCCACAGTTACAGTTAAGTGAGGAGTGTCGGCAACAAGTCCGTTAACTTGACCACAAGGCTACCGTGGTCACTTCCGGCTATAAGATGACGTCCGAACTCATACAATTGGTTATAAAAATTTCCACACTGTCACAACAGTATCATTATCTTTGCCTCCAAATAAAAATATCGCCGAATAACTGATCTATACAACTCAAATTCGTTCGCTGATAAAGGGAGGAGCTAGATGGAAAGGAACTCTGAGGTAATAACTGTTTCATCAGGTACTTAAATCCTAGTAACAGTAACTAGGGAAATAGGCTATATTTTTATGCGTGTATACCTTAAAAAGAAATGAATAATTACCTTGTTTGCAATTTTAGATGGTTTTGTGAATTTACTTAAGATTAGAATAAGTAGATAGGGTACAAAGCTCTTCTTCAGCATTTATGGTTGATTACGAATTAAGTATATAAAAGCAAAAGAATTCACCTTCACACTCTTATTGATCCCTTCTCTTAGATACGTGTTTAACATTACGATTACAGAATCATTCATACCAATTTTCAGCAGTATCCTCATACAAATACTCCTATAGAATAACATTTTGGATACCATGTTTTATCAACTGGAGAACTCTAATAAATCTGAATGCATATGAATTGTGGAACATTCTGCAGCAAATGTAATGGGCATTCCCTACAACATATTTCCAGAAGCTCATTCAGTTTATCCTCTATCATAATTCTATAGAATTTTCCTAATGATGTATCAAGTATTGAACTGAAGAACCAGTGTTTAGGCACCAAGCGAAAATGAAAGCTGGTTAAACTCTTATTCAGGAACTTAATTATTTAATCCGTATAAAATATATTTGATACTTTTTATATTTTAACTAATCTCTGTAAATGAAAACTGTGTTTTATTCATGGCATTTTTTTCTGTAACTCCTCTGCAATAATTACGTAAAAATCTATTAAAAAGTATATATTTAATACGATTTTTAGAGTTAACTGAAAGCTTTAGTGATAACATTGTGTACAAATTTAAACCTCAATGATTGACTAAGCAAAAAACAATATGTACATTTTATATAATCAAATAGTATCTTAAGATTCTTTATTTTAACTTACAATTTTTATCAATACTTCAATCCTTATGTAAATAGAAAGTTGTATGAATTTTTTTAAGATATATAAGATACCCAAAAACTCTCTCTATGATAATTATGTATGGTCACCACACTTTCGTATATATTAAATATAATTTTCCAACCTCTTCTCAATAGACAGATAAATATCATACAATTCAAAGATAGATAGAAAAGTAAACCTTTTTATATTGAAAAGTAATAAAAAAAACTTTATATACCTAATGGCGCAAAGTAAACTGGTTTATCTCCTCCACATAATTTACCCGATGGAAGAAAGACAAAAACCATTTTATTTTAAAATCCCTTGCATTGATTTTTCTTGGATGCATTTAATCGATCTTTAAATTAATCCATTTTTTGCTCCCTTTATTTTTCCACAAATAGAGTCAGACATGGACAGAAAATTTCAACTCACCATTAAAGATAAATGAAAATAGGGTGAAGTTAAGTGAAGAAAGCAGAAAACTCTTTACCTCAGTTCTATACCACCAAAAATCGTTTTTACCTCGATTTCATTAATGTTCGAAGGTAGCCCGTAGCTCTATAACTTATTCTATTATACCTCAGAATGTTACGAAGCAGAACAAAGTAGTTGCCTTCTGGGATTTCGTTTTAAAGGAAAAGTTGATGTTAAGATTCTTTTGACTGTCTTTTGGAAAATTGTAACTTATTTTGGGAAATATAAGAAAGTATTCGCGCAATAAAGCAAAATACTGAAAACTGAGATTGAGATTCTAGAAAAAATATGTACAATGAATTGTCTCTTTGCTGGTTTATAAATTTACTAGCTGAAATGCCCGTTCTTCGCACGGGTTCAGTTTTAAAAACATAACTTTATCTATTAAAGAATTATAATATTTTAGGGAGGGTGAAACCCTGTATAAAAAGTAGTATAACCAAAAATTAAAAATAATCTTTTTCAGATGAATGTTCACCCCCCCCCCATTAGAAATAATTTTAAACAAATTTCAATTTGACCTCAAAGTATATAATTTATCAAAAAGAAATATTTCAATGTAAGAGAAAATTAGCAAGCTAAAGAGTGAATAGATATGAATGAATGCATAAATAAAAATTATTACAGAAAAGTGATAGCAGTAGTGAGTTTCTGCTATGGGAGAAATATCTGCAATAGATGAACAGAAAGAAAAAATTAATGATGATAAACTGATTCACTAAATGCTATCATAAATAAGAAATATTAGGAAGCCTTCAACTGAAAAAAATTAAATTAGCATTGCACCTATATCATATAATACTATCTAACATCTCTGTAATACATCTAATATAGAGTATTAGATGTAATTCAATACTAAAAAATTTTAATTAGTATGAACTAAAACCAAAATCTACCTAAAACAGATCCCCGTTGAAATAGTCCAGAACCAACAACAGTACTGAATGAAACAAATAATAAACCACATTGCTAAAAAACTAATTCTTGAAACAATACTTTTTGCAATATTTCTATTAAAAATTATAATTTGATTGCAAAGAGCAAAAGAATGAGTACATACAATGATAAATAACTATGGTAATAATTGAAATATATGTATCATATATGGACAGTATAACATAAAATATGGATATGATCTCCAAGAAACTATGTGAGGAACAAATTATCAGAAGCAACGTTAAACCTTGATGGCATGAGACAAAATCTTTTCAAAATTAAATTAGCAAGAACCAAAATTTTAAAAAAAACCATCTAAAAAATAGATTAAAAAGTCCTACATAAAAAAAAAATTATGAATCTAATGAGAGAAATACTAAACCTTGTTGATAAATTAATTTTTAAACAATACTTTTTTGCAATATTTTGATTAAAAATATTTGTTATTCAGTCGCAAAGAACAAAAAAATGAGAAAAAACAATGATAAATAATTAGTGATCATTGAAATATATCATATATGGACAGTATATATATAAATTATATGATCTTCATAAAACTAATTGAGGAACATATCAGAAGCAAAGTTAAACCTTGATACTATGAGAAGTAAAATCGCATCAACATTGAATTTTAAAGAAATCCAAAGAGAAATATAAGAAAATTGTATCAAGTGCATCTTTTTTCCACAAACATTTTAGGATCACAAATGGTATTAATAAATTTATATGTTTGAAGATTGTCGGTAGCAAAATTAAGGCATGATATGCCATGTGACAAAAAATCTGATCAGCATTGATCAGCATCTGATGCGTTTTCTTGTAATGCTGAAAACATGGTATTTGCTGATGAAGGAAGAAAAGAAATAATATTTTTTTCAATAAAAAAATGTCATATGTGTATGCATATGTAACAAATATATACAACGCATATGTATAAAATCTTCAAAAATCTACATGAAGAACAGAGTGCCAGAAGGAAAATTAAACGATGATTTAACACAATAAAAAATTGCATTAATTCAGAATTTAAATTGCAAAAGAAAATTACTTCGTTATGCATTCAATCACATCAATAGTTTCCGTGAAGATCTTCTAGATGAATAAAGTTATCTTTCCATGAGATAGATCAAAAGATGAGTACTTATCGGTTATAAGAACTATGAGGCCAAAAAATAAAAAAGCAACATGTAGAACATACGCCAAAATCTATTTAATAACATGTTTGACAAAAAAGGAAGGTAGTTTTTTCAAATATTACCAATATGAGCGAGATTTAGAATTTTCTGATGAACAAACAAAACCAATAAAGTTTTTTTTTAACAGAAAAAAACTTGGTAACAGATTTTCTTTTTTTAACATAAGAATAAAAGGAGGCAAGAAGTAAATGTAATTAATTCCATTATCTAAAAAATCCACTGATATTTGTGCTGATGAATGAGCAATTATTATCGTTACTTACATATTGATGTCACCGCAGACAAATTGGCAATTCATGAACCACACCATTTTCTGCCAAAATCTGACTGTGTGTGTGATTGGTTTTTCACATATAAAATATGTTAGAATCTTCGTTGTTTTGACATGAAAGTGTGATTTGTGTGGCACCAATTTTGCTGTGGTGACGCTAACACACAAGTACCTTATAATCTAAAGATTCACAAATCATTTTTTGACTTAACTATTTTTTAGTCACTGTATACATAATTAATGTAAGCTACAACAATAAGCAAGAAATTTAAAGTTTATAAAATAAACAAATATAAAACTGCGTGTCACTAAAATACAAATTAATAACAATTTAAATTAAAATATCTAAAACAGAAAAATTAGGCCCTAATTTTGATGAAATTACCATAACCACAGCTCTGAACGAACAAAACACTCACAGAAAGTCTTAAACATGAAAAATTGAAACAGAAAGAAAATATACAAATATATATGAAGCAACCTTACATCTAGTAG
>BMAO01026373.1:0-20429 GCA_019973975.1 Trichonephila clavata | reverse complement strand
AGTGATTACACTTTTGATACTCGATCTGGAATGATGCAATCGTTAAACCTTTTATATTAAGCTCTTGTTTTCGGTTGCTGGGCGTTGGCACTGGTTGCTATGCGCTCTTTGTAATCATGTTAATACACTGTTCCAAGTAATGAGCTGTTTTTTCTGTGAAGTGATTACACTTTTGGTACTCGATCTTGGAATGTTGCAATCGTTAAACCTTTTATCTTAACCTTTTGTTTTCGGTTGCTGGGCGTTGGCACTGGTTGCTATGCGCTCCTTTTTAATCATGTAAATACACTGTTCCAAGTATTGAGTAGTTTTTCTGCGAAGTGATTATACTATTGGTACTCGATCTTGGAATTACGCAATCGTCAAACATTCTTCTTAAGCTTTTGTTCTCGGTTGCTAGGCGCTGGCTCTGGTTGCTACCCGGTTTGTGTTTCTCAATTGAATACACTGTTCTTGGTAATGAGTATCCTTTTCATGGAACTGATTCCATTTTCTAATCATTAATTATTGATTTTCTGAGAAATGATCCTTCTCTTACAATTAATTTAGACTCAATATAGGTACACATGCACTTACCTGTATTGTTTGAACAGTGTATTCTTTTGTTCTACTGTTGCTAGGGGGTTTCCTTCCTATTATTGTTTTACTTACTGGGTGGTGACATACTCGCCGTTTTTACATTGACCACTGCTCACGATTGCGTGTACCTGCTGGTGGACAGTTGTTTGATTTATTAGTATTTTTGTGTAATTGTTTACCTGTACAGGTGTGTCAAATGTGGGTTTTCTTCATATCTTCCGTTCTTGTGGTCGGATCTTGACATACTGGGTGTCCAGGTGTCCAGTTCGCCCTCCCACTTTTTCCAACTCTGTCCCGGTGGGGGGGAGGGCTTATGCACTTAAATATCGATTGTTCGGTTTTCCCATGTTAAAACCCGAGTTCCAACTTTTTTCACATATTGATTAATGGTGGGTGGGGAACCGAACCTAATTCGAAGTTTGCACCTGTGCTGGGACGCAGCGATCTCAGTGCATTCCCCCCCCCAGGAGACGTTTTTCGTGAATAACTCCTCACCTGGTGCACCCTGGGCTTGAGACCACGCCCATTCGATCCGCCGTCACAAGTTACATCTACCCTGTTATTTTCAGGCTCATGGGGCTAATATTTCTATGGTTTTTTTACATTTTTAAACTTTTTTAAACTATTTTAAACTTTTTTCAAATATTTAATTCCTTTTTCTCTCTGCCCCCCTTTGTCCCACATCTCTGGACTTTCTTTAATCTGTTCACCTGTTGTAGGGCACCTCTCGACCCAATAAGTTTTTGTACTTCTCAATTGGGGGGCTTGAGGGCTTAAATTGCGATGTCCCATGTTAGCCTATGGGGCATTTCTTTACACTGTTTATTACTCGGCCCCCTGTGGTCGGACCTCCTTGTCCATTGTGTCTTTGTGTCCGCTCGTCCCCCCCTACCTGTCCCAGTCGTAAAACAGTACGAATCCCTCAATTTGGGGGGCTTGGGAGCAAAAATTAGGTTGTCCCATGTTAATCCTTTGGGACGTACCCCTACATTGAAGACTTTAGTTTCAACGTTGGAGCTACTTGTCTTGGCAATCTGCCAAGTTGTTTGAAACCTACGACTCTGACGTTGAGCTTTTCTCGTCCACCTCCCCTCCCCCCCTCCTGGGGGATTCCCCGTTAATTTCTCGGCCCCCCCTCCACTTTGGTTGTTCTAAACCGGTTGGGTTTTGTTGGGCCCCCTGTGAGCCTCCTTTTGTGTTAGTTTTGGTGGGCTAGGACCTTTCCTTCCCCCCCATTTCACATTTTTAAAATTTTTAAATTTTTTCAAACTCCTCCTGTTCCTTGGGGGGTTGTGCCACAGCATCCTTGTTTTGACAAGTTTGTTGCCCCCCTCGAGACCTTTCCAATAAGGTATCATTTGTGGGGGGCCGTGGCCTGGGGGGGGTCCTGTTGGCGCCCCAATTTCCCCATGTTAATCCTATGGGGAACTTTGTGTTTTTGCGAATTCCGCAGAATGACGTCAGAGCTTCGTCACTTAGGTTGTAGTTGTTTTAACATCTTCCATTTAGCATGACGTCGTTACTTTGGCGCTGCCTCCCCCCCCTCCCCCAAAAGGGGTTTTCCGTTCATTTCTCCGCCCCCCTCCACCTTGGTTCGTGCAACCGGGGGGTTCGAGAGATTTCGTTGGGGGCTTGCCCCTGGCCAAGTGGGGTTGTCATTGCCCCACTCCTTCCCCCCCATTTCACATTTTTAAAATTTTTTTAAATTTTTTCAAACTCCCGTAACTCCTTGGGGTTTTGACCTTCGCCTTGATCTTTGGACAGTTTGTCCCCCCGACCAAGGTCTCCCCCCTGGCATCTCCTCTCCGGGGGTGGGGGGTCGGGGGGGGTGAGGGGGAGTTAGTTTCGGTTTCTCGACCTACTGTAACTCCGCCCCCCCTGGTTTCCGCGACTTGGGACTTGCTTCATTTTATGTGGTTCATCATTTCCTTTTGACCACCCGAGTCCCGAGTCTCCACACCCCCCCACTCACCTTCTTTTCCTTGTTTTAAAATTTTCTTAACTTTTTCAAATGCCCACAGCTTGGGAAGTTTTCATGGCTGACCCCCCAAACTCAGTGGTTGGGGTCGCCCTCCAACCCTCTTGCTGGTGTCCAAGTTTCACCAAGCTGCCTCGAATGGTTTGGGCTGGGGGTCTCCCGTGGTTTTCCATGTTACGCTTGGCACACCTGTACACCCCCATTTTTAAATTCTTAAAATCTTCAATTTCTCGTGAATGGTTGTCCTGGGGGGTTGTTCTTGGTGTCTATTGACTTCATTAAACGCCCCCTTGCCATCCATTATTTCAGTTTTGCCCACCACTGGTGGTGCCCTCCTTCCCTGTTTTTTTTTGTTTAACCTGCGGTTAATGATTTCTTTTCCTTCTACAGTCTTAACTCACGGGGTTTTTTCCCTCTCTTTTGGTTGTCCACAGTGGTACATGCAGGGCCCCAATTGACCGTGCAATCTGTGATTGTGTTTTTATTGTTTCAGTACGCTGGTTGCACTGGTCCGCGAGCTGATGTTCCCTCGTTATGTTTATTTTGTAAACTTGTTTTTTGAAATTGTTCCTCTTGCATGACTGTAGCCCAAATTGGTGCTACACCTTTCCTTTCGCCCCCAATTTTCACTGTCGCTCGGGAAGCCCTGGTTTTCCGTTTCTTTCAGGAATTTCTTTCAGGTGCTCTTGGGTGGGGGGTGTTTTCAGAGGTTCATTTCTTCAACCTGTTCCGGGTCGCGGTCTGGTGCATATCAGGTACGTCTTTTGTTTTTTTTATGTTTTGTTTTTTCATGTCATGTTGTGCACACGGTTTTCCTTGTACTTGTGTGGCTCACCGGCCCCCTTTCACGATTTTTTGACCTTCGTTTCAACTGGTTTTGTTACTGATCTCTCCTGAACCCTTCGTCAAGACTTTTGAACATTGCTCAATCGAACTGTGTTCGTCTTACCATTTGTCATCTAGCATGATCCATCTCAATTGTAAAGCATCACTTGCTCCTTCCCTTGTGCTGTCCACATGCTGTGCTCTTCTTCATCGTCTTACCATGCCGGGCTCGTCTCCGTTCACTTGGTAGTGGGGCACCTTTCGAACTACTGCCAACTAAGTGTTCGTTGAGCCATAGCCGGGGGTCCGTGATTGTTCGCAATTGCGGGTTGGCTTGTGTACTTGAACGTCACTCTTGTGCACTTGCTCCTGGTTCGACTTGAATGCTTGCTTGTGTGTTTCCTTTATTTGTTTGGGAATCAAGTGTTGCTCCGCGTTTTCGATCATGCCAAAACATCGATCTGGTTTCTCAACCTCGACCCCACGTAGACATTCGCGGGGTCACCGGTTGCCCATCGCACCAGACGCCAAATTTCTTTTGCTCGTGCGGTACAAATCGGACTCTGCAAAATTTGTCACCGCATGTTTCCTGACACTGAAACTCTCTGGGCTCACATTAACGAGTCACATAGTCCATCTTCCAAGCAACGGTTCGCCCTGGCTGCATTCCCAATTGAGTTCCATATTAATATGGATCTCCAGAACTTTTGGCTTCCAGCGACCGTCTGCCCCAAGAAAGGTGGCCCTCCATCTCATTGCGCCGAAACAGTCGCGTCTGGCCCTTCTGAACAGGACCAGTTGGCAGATTCCCTTGAAAAGGGACTCCAACTTGAACGTTCCCAATCTCCTGTTGAAGTGTCATGTGTCAAAGAGTCAGCCGTTGCCCCTGAGCTTGCTCTTCCTTCAATTGAAGTGAAACCCAAAGCCCCAGGGCTGTCTTCGTCTTGGTGTGCTCCTGTCCGTGTTTTTACGGCCTGGACGCCCAACAGGCTGTCTCTCCACACTCTAAAAGCCTCCCGTTGCTGATGATTGATGTCCAGCACGGAGCACCGATTTGGCCCCCAGTGAGCCCGATTTTGTCTCATCAGCCCTCTCAAGTTGAAGGCATTTCCTCTTCACCAGTGAGTGTGGGTTCACCACCAATTCTTCAGCCATTCCTTACTGACCCAACATGTGGTGATTCACCAGAACTTGATCAGGTGAAGAGTTTACCGATCTTGACAACAGTTTGTGAGATCCCAAAGAAGAATCGATCTCCTCCGAGATCCCAGTCACCAAATGTTCTCGACATCGTCCTCGGTGGCGATATCTCTCTCCCCGACTCCCCGGACTTGACGGCACTCCGCAAGCAATGGGAAGGGAAGGTGACTGGGTCTCCACCATCTCCTGGCTTCCCAAAGCCCTCGTTTGCTCAAGTGGCAGCAAAGGTATTAGGCTTGGCATTCCTAAATCCGTGCTTCATGAATGCCACGGTTGCAAGAGGAAGTTCTACACTGAGAATGGTCTTCTTGCACACCTCTGCAACAAACCACAAAAAACCAGCCTTGGTGGTCACCAAAGAAGATTCAAAGGTGTTGTGTGCCGTCTTTGTAAATTGACGATTGCTCCACCAATGTCCATCACGCGACATCTCAAGGAAGCTCACCCCATTGCCAAGAGTCTTCCTAAGAACAAGACTCAGCCAACACCCAATGCGGCCCCTGTCATCTCAGCGACATGTCAGTTCTGTGAGAGGAAGTTTAAATCTGCCAATGCGCTCGACAACCATTTGCAGAGGGTTCACCACATCCAAAGACAGAATAAGCCGTTGCGGTCTGTCTCATCGCCACCAAAAAACGGTCGGTGGTGTCCTGCATGTGTCGGGTATGTTTTTGACGACCTTTCAAAGGCTGCCCATGATGGTCTCCACCATCCGAAGGTGACCACAGCCCCCCCACAGCAAAGCACCCTGCCACATCAGTGTCCCGAGTGCAGCTTTCGTGGGGTTTCCAAAAAGGCTGTGTTTTACCATAGACGACAGGCTCACCCCAAGGCTGGGCCTAGTACCAGGGTTCCAGAACCACCTCACTCTCAAATCGAAAGTGTTGGTGATTCGCCACCCCAACCAACTCCTACCGATATTCCACAACCTCAAACACAAGGGGGTCTTTCGATCGTCGGGTCAGATCTGACCGTTAAGTTCCCGATCGACCCCTTGTTCACATGTCCCATCAAAGGTTGCCGTTTTCAATCGAAGACCAAAACGTGGTATGCTACTAACCACTCGTTGAAGCGGCACCTTCTTATCACACATAAGAAGAGGGACCTTTCGGTTCATTTCCTTTGCTCTCTTTGCAATGAACCCATCAGCAGAAAGCCCTCTTCCCATCCATGTCTCAAGGCCTCTGGCCTCATCCTAAAGCAAAGCAATCCTCTCACCGCTTGGATTGTCAGGAATGTGGGAGACGTTTCCAACCAAGGTTGGCCTTGACAACCACTGTCTCGCCCACAAGAAAGATGCAATCAAAATTAAAGATGTCCCCGTTGTGGTTCCACCCCCAACAAAGGCAAAGAGAGTTGCGAGAAAAGAGAGAATCCGGAAACACGCTGTTGGTCCCCCGGCCCTTGCTCCGCTTTCTGGGCCGCCGCCGAACACTGCGACGGATTCCCCACCACCTCCAGGAGATATTCCTCTCCCTCTCATAGACATCCAGGAGAATAGGCTTCTCTCTTCCTTTGTTGAGCCGCTTAATGCGTTGCTAACCCATGACGACCTGCCTGGTGCGGTTGATGATTTCTTCGGCATCACTCAAGATCTGGTTGCCGTGGTCCAGCAACACTTTCGCATCAAAACGTATCTCAACAACCGCGAAGGGATCCCCCCTCGCAGGAAAGAGCTGGACATGCTCGACCCCCAGGCGGTCCAAAGGTGTTATGGGTGGAATCGTCGGAAATTCATCCGCCAGTTAACGGGTGACAATTCCGAGCGGTGTAGGATTCCGAAGGCCGACATCGTCAGCCATTATTCCACTTCATGGGGTTCCCCATCGGAACCCCCAAACCTGCCAGCATGCGACCCACCTGAAAGATCACCGGTGGTCCATGCGTTCACACCAACTTTCGTCGCCTCCTGCCTTCAATCGGCAGAGAATTCCGCCCCTGGTCCCGACGGGATTATGTACAAACAGTGGAGGGAGGTTGACCCAGGTTGCAAGATTGTGTCGGCAATTTTTAACATTTGCCTGAAGTTGAATAAGATCCCGCCATCGTGGAAGTCTTCTTCCACAGTTCTTATCCACAAGAATGGCGAGCACGACGACATCACCAACTGGAGGCCAATTGCGTTGTCGAATACACTCTATAAACTCTTCACCAAGTGCCTGACACGCAAATTGGCTGACTGGTGCGAAATGCACGAAGTCTTCTCCAACTCCCAGAAGGGGTTCACCCCTTATGATGGTGTCGTCGAACACAACTTCCTCCTGAGTCAGCACTTCGAGACCGCAAGAGCTGGTCACTCGGACTCGTTGGCTGCTTGGATTGACATTTCAAATGCCTTCGGGTCTGTTCCCCATGAGGTTATACTCCACTCCCTCAGATCCAGGGGCGTCGACCACGATTTCGTGTCATTGGTTGAAAATATTTACCAAGGTTCAACCACATCGATCTTGACAGAGGAAGGCCCTTCTCCTCCGATTCCGATCCAGCGAGGAGTCAAGCAGGGTTGTCCACTCAGTGGCATTTTGTTTAATCTTGCCCTGAATGACACCCTGACGACGGTACAAGGGCCAGAGGTTGATAAGCAGATCCTGGCATTTGCCGATGACATCGTCCTCTTGGCAAAAAACCAAGACCAACTCCAGGGTCTGCTGGACTGCACTTGGCAGTCACTCCAGAAGATCAACCTCAAAGTCAATCCGGCGAAGTGCGCATCGTTCCACCTGGCAGGGTCCACTCCGGTTGGCTCCAGGCCTTCTCCCTTCACCATTGGTGATTGTGACATTAAGATCTTGGGTGACGGCGACTTCTTCAAATATCTTGGGAAGCCTGTTGGCTTCCAAATGTCGAAGGATTGTTCATCCATTAATGATGCTGTGTCGAACGCAGTCAAGATCTCTGCGTCTAAGTTGTCCCCATGGCAGAAGTTGGATGCCATGAAGTCATTCTTTTTTCCCTCGCTGAACTTTGCCATGCGCACTGCGCAATTCCCAAAAGGCGATTGGCTAAAGATCCAGCAATCAACAACCAAGGGAATTAAGGATGTCCTCTCCCTTCCAACGAATGCATCGGTCTCATACCTCCATGGGGATCGCTTCAAGGGTGGTTGTGGGGTTCCTGAAGCAACCAGGGACTCCGACTTCTACCTCGTCGACACGGCATTTAAACTTCTCACTTCGACTGACGAAGAAGTTGTCGTGAAGGCCCTGGGCCAATTGGTCAAAACTGTGAGGCATCGCCTCCAGAGGGAGCCCACTAATGGTGATCTGGCTTCCTTCCTTTCTGGATCCATGGAGGGGAAATTCCGTGAGACAACCAACGCCGTCCAGAATACATGGACTCTGGCGAGAATGGCAACGAGGAGGCAAAACCTGACCTGGACATTCTCGGAGGACCAACCTTCCATCTCCTTCGATGGGGTCACTATCACAGGTTCAGATCGGAAGAAACTCCTCAGGTCCCTCCATCAAGCTGCCAAGGTTTCTCATATTGAAAAACTCCTCTCCATGCGTTCCCAAGGCAAGGCCATGGAGTGTGTGGCAGCTCACCCTGCCAGCAGCCATTTCATTTCGAATGGTAAATTCACCCGCTTCGCCGATTGGCGCTTTGTCCATTCCGCAAGGCTCAACCTCCTTCCCGTTAATGGGGCAAAGCAGTGGGTTGACCCATCGGCCAAGAGATGTCGTCGGTGTGGGGCACCGAATGAAACGCTCCCACACGTGGTTAACCACTGCAAGGTCCACTCCGCAGCATGGCAAAAAAGACACAACGCTATCCAGGAGAGAATCCGTAAGGCAATTGCCTTCAGCGGACAGGTCATCTCCGTCAACCGTGCTGTGGGTGAGACTCGTCTTAGACCCGACATCGTTGCCTCCATTGAGGGGAAGGTTTTCATCATTGACATCACAATTCCATTTGAGAATAGACTCACCGCCTTTCAAGAAGCCCGACGGATGAAGAACAAAAAGTACGAGCCCCTAATCAACCACTTCAAAAACCAAGGGGCTTCCGAAGTGTTCATCGTCCCAATCGTCGTGGGCTCACTGGGGGCATGGGATGTTGCCAATGACGACTTCCTCCGTCTGATTGCAACAAAGTCCTACCTTGCCCTGCTCAGAAAACTCTGTTGCTCTGATGCTATTCGCTGGAGCCGTGACATCTACATAGAACACATCACGGGTCACAGGCAATACGGCAACATCGAGCAGGGTGAGGTGGAAGGTGCCATTGAAGGCACTCATCTGTAAATTTTTTCATTAATGTGTTTCATTCATTGTAAATTGCCATTTTGTATTCTTCATGTAAATTTTTTTTTTTTAAATGTAAATATTTGTGTCATGTCTCGTCTTGTCCTCCCCCTTGTCTTTTGTGTCGCTTGTGCTGTCCATGTGTTGTCTGCTTCTCGTTATTTTTTGACAAGTTTGCCTCTTAACCATTTTTGGTTCTGGGTCCTGCTTGTTGTGACATTAGTAAAGTCGTAATCAATTCACAAGACACGAATAATCCAATCATGATTATTTCGTCGTGAACAGTTGTATTACGTACAAGTCTGTTCTTATCAGCTTAATATCTGATACGGCGTCCATAGGGTGCCTCTGATGTTAAACTAATTTTTGGAAGATGGCTTTTGATTAAGGGTTTACCCTGTCATGGCTAAGGGTCGGCTGGCTATAGCACTAATTGCCAGATCGGCCCGCTTTTATACCTAAAAATAGACTCACCACACCAAAAAACCCCCAACTAGTCACTTTGTTCCTTCTCGTAAAAGATGGAGAAAAGTGTCAAAAACTTGTAAAAGTGTTTCTAAGAAGTCTCTTCCCCCTCCCTCCTAAGCTGATAAGAACAGAGTTTCTGCATCTCTGATGCCTCTCCGTACTCGCTTGTAACTGTCGTATGATACGCTTTTGTAAGTAACGAGAAAAGTAATGTCTAAATGTGCGCAGGCGAAACTCTCCCGATGAGTTTCCATACGGTAACACTTTTTATATGAGTTGAATGCAAATACCTCTTGTAGTTTACATTGCCCCTCTCTTTCAGGTTCCCTCTTTGTCCCACGGTGGAGCTCCTGTTCCCTTCCAAAAGTCTGCCTGTTCTGGATTCTCCACCGAAACACACACACGAAAATCCCCAGAGGGGACAGCAGGCGTCTTTCAAAGAGGGGGGGGTATCCAAGGTCGAAAGGGGGGGGGGGGGTGAGAGAAGATAAAAAAAAAAGGACTCTGCTGGGTTCCAGACCCAGTACATCCCTACGCAAACAATTTGCAAGATGTCGAATTGAAGTTTTCTGAACATGTTTTATTTAGTTTTATCTCAAGTGTAGAAATACAATAAAATCTCTGTGTTTATACTTGTGTATTTCATTGCACTTTTTTTGAGAAAATGACATTTTTTTTACATTATTATTTTTTTGTAAAAGATTGAGTTGTTGCATAGAGAATGCCAAATTTCAAAATAAAAAAACTTTTCAAAAGCATAACAAATTTTATAGCTCTAAGCGCAGATGATGATTTTATTTATGAATTGCATGAGTATTAATCGAATACCTTGATTAGAATTTTCGCAGTACAAGCCTTGCCTTGACTGTAATTTTTCACCCAGCATTCCCAATACATCAGACATTATTTTTAATTTTGTGGAAATTGTACTTGAATTCTTAGTTTTATGCTCCATTTCAAACACAAAAAAGTTTATTTAGTTGACACGTACCTTACTTGTTTATTAGTAGACACATACCATACCTTAATCATTTCACTAAGCCAAGGGATTGTAGCGTGAATGGAAGGCTCCGGCGGCTTGTTTGTTCGTTTCACGTGTTGCGGGTTTGTTTACCTTTTCCGTGTGTTGTCTCATTACCGTGTCGTTTTGTTATGTTTGTTGTTTGTGATTCGTTTACTTTTCGCCCTTGTGTGACGTTTTCCCGGTGTTTGTTTAGTTTTCCTGCCCTTGTACGTTTGATGATTTTTTTTTTTTAGTGTTTGTTGATTTTTCTTCTGACAGCTCCCACGGACTGGGTGCGGTTTGTTTCTTTACTTCTGTTTTTATGTGTGTCTCGAAATTGCAAAATTTATTTCACCTCCCTCCAGTGTTTGTATTTTCTTGATTGGTTTGCCCGGCCCCGGTGCTCTCTGTCTTTCCTGCCCCCCCCCCCCCACTTGATGGACTTGTTCGTGTTGACACTGCTTTCATAGTTTATCCCTTTGTTTGTTTAACGGTTCCCCCCCCCCCCCTTGGTTTTGAGATGCTCTCCCACTTCAAACACCTGAACCAGAGGACAGTGACCTTGAGGAATTTAATTGTTTGCTTATCGGAATGAATTTAAAGAAGGAGGTGTAGTAACGTTGCATTGGTTCGAAATTGGTTAAACTCGGCCCCCGCCGCGTTCTGTCTCGCTAAATTAATTTGCGTATTAGGAGTGATTGTAATTACTTGCACTCGAATTTGCGTATGTGCCATCGAGAAAGTATTGAACTTGCATTGATTTTGTCTCTCATTCCAGACTTGTTGTTTCGGTTTCATTCTATCTCTTGTGTTTGGCAGGATTTGTTGTTTCGGTCCCCCCCCCCCCCCCCCGGTGTTTTTTTTTTTTTTTTTTTGGTTCCTTTGCTGTAGTGATTCTGCGGAGTTAGGAATTGTTGTTTGGGTTTTCGCCACCCCTCCCCGCGTTGTGGAATTGTTGTTTTTGGTTAGCCCTCTTTCAGTAGTAGGGTGCAATTGTTTTTTTTTCCTTTACTTTCTGCGGAGTGTGGAATTGTTATTTCTGTTCCTCCCCCCCCCCCCCCCCCCTCTCATTCTAGAGTTGGTGTTTTTTTTTTTTTTTTTTTTTTCCTCCCTGTTGTGATTTTGCAGGGTTTGCAGTTGTTGTTTTGGTTTGGCCATGGTAATGTGTGTTGGGTAGGGTTGTTGTTTTGGTTCCTCTGTCGCCCTGTGTGTGTGTGTTGGGTAGGAATCGTAGTTTTGGTTTGGCTCTCATTCTAGAGTTGTTGCTTTTGGTTTTGTCCTTGCTGTGTGTTAGGTTATGCATATTTGGAATTGCTGTTTATGTTTGTTGAATTCTGCAGAGTTGGGAATGGTTTTGGTTTCTCTCCCGTTCTGTTCGGTCGTAATTGTTTCGGTTTCGCCCTCTTTCAGCAAATGTTGCTTGGGTTTCGCTCTGGCCCTTGTGTTAGGGAGCGGTTGTTGTTTTGCCCTCTTTCTTTTAGGATGCAATTGGTTCGGTTTCGTGCTGGTTGTGCAATTGTTGTTTCGGTGTCGCCCTCGTTCTCCGGAGTTTAAACTTGTTGTTTAGGTTTGTTTTTTCTTCCTTGAACTGTGCTGAGTTATGGATTGTGTTTGCTTGTTTCTTTTGTTGTGATTCTGCGGGTTTTAGAAATGTTGTTTCGCCCTTGCTCTGATAGGTAGGAATTGTTGGTTTGTTTTCTTCCTATAATTCTGTGGAGTTGGGATTTGTGCTGGGCCCTTTTCGTTCTGTTTTTCCTTGCAATTCGTTGTCTTGGACTTTTCGATTTGTTTAACCGTTTGTCTTTGAAAATTTTTTTTTTTTTTTTTTTTTAATGTGTGTTACGGAATGTTGAATTTTTTGAGAATTTTTATTCCCTTTTGAGGTTTTGGATTCTCTTTCGAGTTCGTATGTTTTCGTGGACTCTTCGAGAGGTTTTGAAGCTTTGTTTTTGATCTTTGATAATAGGCGAACGGCTTGGAGTAGGAGAAAAAGGATCGTAGCTTCGTGGATCGGAGTTTCTTCTTTCTCTGATGTGAGGGTTGGTAACAATGGTTGGTGATGTATGCAGTTGGAGGCAGTTGTGATTTTTGAGTCCTTCGCGTTGTGAATCCGGCTACAGCTGCAGGTTATCGCTTCTCGGCCTATCGGCTAAGATCAAAGTGTAGTATCTGTTCTTATCAGCTTAATTTCCACCCCCCCGCGCGGGGGTTCTCATAGTTGAATCATTTCGAAAGCTTCGGATTAAGGGTTTATCCGGCCCTTGGTCGCTGATCTAGCACTACCTGGATCTTTGGTCCCGATAGTGCTTGTGACGTCAGACCCATCTAAAATCATTTAATCTTAATCCTTTGCTTTTGGCGGGAAAATTCTCGAAAGTTCTAGAACTTTCTTCCCGCCATTTTGAACAGATGCTGCACGGGTCTTCCGATTGCGCAACAGTTGGCTGAACTTTGTTTTTGTGCTGGTTTTCCCGCCATTTGGATTTCCCGCCTTTTCTGGTTTTCCCGCCAATTTGGACTTAGAAAAATTCGTGGATTACCATTGGATTTCAACCCGATTTTTGGACGATTTTGACTTTCTGAAGCCCCTGGGCCTCTGCTATTGCTTGGACATAACTTTTAATGGCGTGCCAACCCGCCGGGAAGTGTCCCTTTTTGTTTTTTATGGGTGCTGACCACAAAATTTGTGGCTAAGCCCCCCTTAAGGGCCGGTGAGTCTCGCATGTCTTGATTTTTTACCTCATCTTCCGTCCTGCATAACATGTCTTTAAATTTGTTTAATTTTTAAAATTTAAACTTTTTTGGATTGCACAGGCGATTGGTCATCGATTACTTCCGGGATCGATGTCGCACCATTAATTGTTAATTTTTGACAGCAATTTGAGTGCGGGTCACTTTTGCTCCCTGTCTTGTTTCGCGTTGCAGCTCTTATGTTATTCATGTTCTTACATTTATTCTTGTCATATTATATTATATATTTAACATATTACCCTTTTCATGTTTGTATGCATTTAATACTTGTTATTTCACTGTATTTTTATGTTCTCAGTGCATTTATGTGTAAAAGTTTGGACACTCGTTTCGTTTTGTTTTTCAAGTTCTAAGCCTTTTTGAAGCGAGTGTCTATTATTGTGTTCTGTTTTGGTTAACATGTACATCATATCTGTGAAAGAATTGTGTTTAGGGGGGCATAAGAGCTGTAAGATGGGGCCTCGATGTTTATTTTTATGTTTGGGGGCCCCGTTTTGCGAGGTTTTGGGTTTGTCACTCTCAATCCTTGCATCGCGTGACAGATGGTCATTCTTTTGAATGTCGCACTCACTTTGCTTTTATTATATTTTATTATATTCTATTCCTTAATGGTTGATTAATTTTTAGTGCTTATTGATTTCTTTTCTGTGTGTAGAATACTTTACTGTTTGCTCCTATTCGCACTATTACCTGTTTTTGTATTTTCATATTATGTATGTGATTATCATATGTTTTAAGGAATAGATTTTGTTCTGTTTTATGTTTTTTGGTGCGACTGGTTGTTGAGCAGTGGTCAACTCTTTGTGTTTACTAATACCTTTTTAATAATCAAGTAATTTTACTACTTTACATGTTTTCCCGCATTTATTTTGCACCGTCGGTAATCTTTTGTTGTGCATTAATCTCACACGTTATTTATTCTATGCACACCTTTTTGTTTGTTAAATATCTGATTATCCGGTGCCTTTACTATGTAAATAAGTATTTAATATTGTTGTGGGAACTGTGTTCTGTGTTATTTTGTTATTTATTTTAAGTTATTATATGTAACGGGGCCGATGTAAAGGGATTTGGAATCCATTTTCTCTTTTGCCCCATTCAGTTTACTATTGGCTTTGCCTCGCCATGTTGTAGAAAGCTTTCGTTTTCGGTTGCTGGGCGTTGGCACTGGTTGCTATGCGCTCCTTTGTAATCATGTTAATACACTGTTCCAAGTAATGAGCTGTTTTTCTGTGAAGTGATTACACTTTTGGTACTCGATCTTGGTATGATGCAATCGTTAAACCTTTTATCTTAAGCCTTCGTTTTCGGTTGCTGGGCGTTGGCACTGGTTGCTATGCGCTCCTGTGTAATCATTTAAATACATTGTTCCAAGTATTGAGTAGTTTTTCTAGGAAGTGATTATACTATTGATACTCGATCTTGGAATTACGCAATCGTCAAACATTCTATTAAGCTTTTGTTCTCGGTTGCTAGGCGCTGGCTCTGGTTGCTACCCGGTTTGTATTTCTCAATTGAATACACTGTTCTTGGTAATGAGTAGCCTTTTCATGGAACTGATTCCATTTTCTAATCATTAATTATTGATTTTCTGAGAAATGATCCTTCTCTTACAATTAATTTAGACTCAATATAGGTACACATGCACTTACCTGTATGTTTTGAACAGTGTATTCTTTTGTTCTACTGTTGCTAGGGGGGTTTCCTTCCTATATATTGTTTTTCTTACTGGGTAGTGACATACTCGCCGTTTTTACATTGACCACTGCTCACGATTGCGTGTACCTGCTGGTGGACAGTTGTTTGATTTATTAGTATTTTTTGTGTAATTGTTTACCTGTACAGGTGTGTCAAATGTGGGTTTTCCTTCATATCTTCCGTTCTTGTGGTCGGATCTTGACATACTGGGTGTCCAGGTGTCCAGTTCGTCCCTCCCCACTTTTTCCAACTCTGTCCCGGTGGGCTGGGGGAGGGCTTATGCACTTAAATATCGATTGTTCGGTTTTCCCATGTTAAAACCCGAGTTCCAACTTTTTTCACATATTGATTAATGGTGGGTGGGGAACCGAACCTAATTCGAAGTTTGCGACCTGTGCTGGGACGCAGCGATCTCAGTGCATTCCCCCCCCAGGAGACGTTTTTCGTGAATAACTCCTCACCTGGTGCACCCTGGGGCTTGAGACCACGCCCATTCGATCCGCCGTCACAAATTACATCTACCCTGTTATTTTCAGGCTCATGGGGCTAATATTTCTATGGTTTTTTACATTTTTAAACTTTTTTAAACTATTTTAAACTTTTTTCAAATATTTAATTCCTTTTTATCTCTGCCCCCCTTTGTCCCACATCTCTGGGACTTTCTTTAATCTGTTCACCTGTTGTTGGGGCACCTCTCGACCCAATAAGTTTTTGTACTTCTCAATTGGGGGGGGCTTGAGGGCTTAAATTGCGATGTCCCATGTTAGCCTATGGGGCATTTCTTTACACTGTTATTACTCGGCCCCCTGTGGTCGGACCTCCTTGTCCATTGTGTCTTTGTGTCCGGCTCGTCCCCCCCTACCTGTCCCAGTCGTAAAACAGTACGAATCCCTCAATTTGGGGGGGCTTGGGAGCAAAAATTAGGTTGTCCCATGTTAATCCTATGGGACGTACCCCTACATTGAAGACTTTAGTTTCAACGTTGGAGCTACTTGTCTTGGCAATCTGCCAAGTTGTTTGAAACCTACAACTCTGACGTTGAGCTTTCTCGTCCACCTCCCCTCCCCCCTCCTGGGGGATTCCCCGTTAATTTCTCGGCCCCCCTCCACTTTGGTTGTTCTAACCGGTTGGGTTTTGTTGGGCCCCCTGTGAGCCTCCTTTTGTGTTAGTTTTGGTGGGCTAGGACCTTTCCTTCCCCCCCATTTCACAATTTTAAAATTTTTAAATTTTTTCAAACCCCTCCTGTTCCTTTGGGGGTTGTGCCACAGCATCCTTGTTTTGACAGTTTGTTGCCCCCCTCGAGACCTTTCCAATAAGGTATCATTTGTGGGGGGCCGTGGCCTGGGGGGGGTCCTGTTGGCGCCCCAATTTTCCCCATGTTAATCCTATGGGGAACTTTGTGTTTTTGCGAATTCCGCAGAATGACGTCAGAGCTTCGTCACTTAGGTTGTAGTTGTTTTAACATCTTCCATTTAGCATGACGTCGTTACTTTGGCGCTGCCTCCCCCCCCTCCCCCGAAAGGGGTTTTCCGATCATTTCTCCGCCCCCCTCCACCTTGGTTCGTGCAACCGGGGGGTTCGAGAGATTTCGTTGGGGCTTGCCCTGGCCAAGTGTGGTTGACATTGCCCCACTCCTTCCCCCCCATTTCACATTTTTAAATTTTTTAAATTTTTTCAAACTCTCGTAACTCCTTGGGATTTTCACCTACGGTCTTGATCTTTGGACAGTTGGTCCCCCAGACCAAGGTCTCCCCCCTGGCATCTCCTCTCCGGGGGTGGGGGGTCGGGGAGGGTGAGGGGGAGTTAGTTTCGGTTTCTCGACCTACTGTAACTCCGCCCCCCCTGGCTTCCGCGACTTGGGACTTGCTTCATTTTATTTGGTTTGTCATTTCCTTTTGACCACCCGAGTCCCGAGTCTCCACACCCCCCCACTCACCTTCTTTTCCTGGTTTTAAAATTTTCTTAACTTTTTCAAATGCCCACAGCTTGGGAAGTTTTCATGGCGGACCCCCCAAACTCAGGGGTTGGGGTCGCCCTCCAACCCTCTTGCTGGTGTCCAAGTTTCACCAAGCTGCCTCGAATGGTTTGGGCTGGGGGTCTCCCGTGGGTTTTCCATGTTACGCTTGGCACACCTGTACACCCCATTTTTAAATTCTTAAAATCTTCAATTTCTCGTGAATGGTTGGTCCTGGGGGTTGTTCTTGGTGTCTATTGACTTCATTAAACGCCCCTTGCCATCCATTATTTCAGTTTTGCCCACCACTGGTGGTGCCTCCTTCCCTGTTTTTTTTGTTTAACCTGCGGTTAATGATTTCTTTTCCTTCTACAGTCTTAACTCACGGGGTTTTTTCCCTCTCTTTTGGTTGTCCACAGTGGGTACATGCAGGGCCCCAATTGACCGTGCAATCTGTGATTGTGTTTTTATTGTTTCAGTACGCTGGTTGCACTGGTCCGCGAGCTGATGTTCCCTCGTTATGTTTATTTTGTAAACTTGTTTTTTGAAATTGTTCCTCTTGCATGACTGTAGCCCAAATTGGTGCTACACCTTTCCTTTCGCCCCCAATTTTCACTGTCGCTCGGGAAGCCCTGGTTTTCCGTTTCTTTCAGGAATTTCTTTCAGGTGCTCTTGGGTGGGGGTGTTTTCAGAGGTTCATTTCTTCAACCTGTTCCGGGTCGCGGTCTGGTGCATATCAGGTACGTCTTTTGTTTTTTTTATGTTTTGTTTTTTCATGTCATGTTGTGCACACGGTTTTCATTGTACTTGTGTGGCTCACCGGCCCCCTTTCACGATTTTTTGACCTTCGTTTCAACTGGTTTTGTTACTGATCTCTCCTGAACCCTTCGTCAAGACTTTTGAACATTGCTCAATCGAACTGTGTTCGTCTTACCATTTGTCATCTAGCATGATCCATCTCAATTGTAAAGCATCACTTGCTCCTTCCCTTGTGCTGTCCACATGCTGTGCTCTTCTTCATCGTCTTACCATGCCGGGCTCGTCTCCGTTCACTTGGTAGTGGGGCACCTTTCGAACTACTGCCAACTAAGTGTTCGTTGAGCCATAGCCGGGGGTCCGTGATTGTTCGCAATTGCGGGTTGGCTTGTGTACTTGAACGTCACTCTTGTGCACTTGCTCCTGGTTCGACTTGAATGCTTGCTTGTGTGTTTCCTTTCTTTGTTTGGGAATCAAGTGTTGCTCCGCGTTTTTGATCATGCCAAAACATCGATCTGGTTTCTCAACCTCGACCCCACGTAGACATTCGCGGGGGTCACCGGTTGCCCATCGCACCAGACGCCAAATTTCTTTTGCTCGTGCGGTACAAATCGGACTCTGCAAAATTTGTCACCGCATGTTTCCTGACACTGAAACTCTCTGGGCTCACATTAACGAGTCACATAGTCCATCTTCCAAGCAACGGTTCGCCCTGGCTGCATTCCCAATTGAGTTCCATATTAATATGGATCTCCAGAACTTTTGGCTTCCAGCGACCGTCTGCCCCAAGAAAGGTGGCCCTCCATCTCATTGCGCCGAAACAGTCGCGTCTGGCCCTTCTGAACAGGACCAGTTGGCAGATTCCCTTGAAAAGGGCCTCCAACTTGAACGTTCCCAATCTCCTGTTGAAGTGTCATGTGTCCAAGAGTCAGCCGTTGCCCCCGAGCTTGCTCTTCCTTCAATTGAAGTGAAACCCAAAGCCCCAGGGCTGTCTTCGTCTTGGTGTGCTCCTGTCCGTGTTTTTACGGCCTGGACGCCCAACAGGCTGTCTCTCCACACTCTAAAAGCCTCCCGTTGCTGACGATTGATGTCCAGCACGGAGCACCGATTTGGCCCCCAGTGAGCCCAATTTTGTCTCATCAGCCCTCTTAAGTTGAAGGCATTTCCTCTTCACCAGTGAGTGTGGGTTCACCACCAATTCTTCAGCCATTCCTTACTGACCCAACATGTGGGGATTCACCAGAACTTGATCAGGTGAAGAGTTTACCGATTTTGACAACAGTATGTGAGATCCCAAAGAAGACTCGATCTCCTCCGAGATCCCAGTCACCAAATGTTCTCGACAGCGTCCTCGGTGGCGATATCTCTCTCCCCGACTCCCGGACTTGACGGCACTCCGCAAGCAATGGGAAGGGAAGGTGACTGGGTCTCCACCATCTCCTGGCTTCCCAAAGCCCTCGTTTGCTCAAGTGGCAGCAAAGGGTATTAGGCTTGGCATTCCTAAATCCGTGCTTCATGAATGCCACGGTTGCAAGAGGAAGTTCTACACTGAGAATGGTCTTCTTGCACACCTCTGCAACAAACCACAAAAACCAGCCTTGGTGGTCACCAAGGTAGATTCAAAGGGTGTTGTGTGCCGTCTTTGTAAATTGACGATTGCTCCACCAATGTCCATCACGCGACATCTCAAGGAAGCTCACCCCATTGCCAAGAGTCTTCCTAAGAACAAGACTCAGCCAACACCCAATGCGGCCCCTGTCATCTCAGCGACATGTCAGTTCTGTGAGAGGAAGTTTAAATCTGCCAATGCGCTCGACAACCATTTGCAGAGGGTTCACCACATCCAAAGACAGAATAAGCCGTTGCGGTCTGTCTCATCGCCACCAAAAAACGGTCGGTGGTGTCCTGCATGTGTCGGGTATGTTTTTGACGACCTTTCAAAGGCTGCCCATGATGGTCTCCACCATCCGAAGGTGACCACAGCCCCCCCACAGCAAAGCACCCTGCCACATCAGTGTCCCGAGTGCAGCTTTCGTGGGGTTTCCAAAAGGCTGTATTTTATCATAGACGACAGGCTCACCCAAGGCTGGGCCTAGTACCAGGGTTCCGGAACCACCTCACTCTCAAATCGAAAGTGCTGGTGATTCGCCACCCCAACCAACTCCTACTGATATGCCACAACCTCAAACACAAGGGGGTCTTTCGATCGTCGGTCAGATCTGACCGTTAAGTTCCCGATCGACCCCTTGTTCACATGTCCCATCAAAGGTTGCCGGTTTCAATCGAAGACCAAAACGTGGTATGCTACTAACCACTCGTTGAAGCGGCACCTTCTTATCACACATAAGAAGAGGGACCTTTCGGTTCATTTCCTTTGCTCTCTTTGCAATGAACCCATCAGCAGAAAGCCCTCTCCCATCCATGTCTCAAGGCCTCTGGCCTCATCCTAAAGCAAAGCAATCCTCTCACCGCTTGGGATTGTCAGGAATGTGGGGAGACGTTTCCAACCAAGGTTGGCCTTGACAACCACTGTCTCGCCCACAAGAAAGAGGCAATTAAAATAAAAGATGTCCCCGTTGTGGTTCCACCCCAACAAAGGCAAAGAGAGTTGCGAGAAAGAGAGAATCCGGAAACACGCTGTTGGTCCCCGGCCCTTGCTCGCTTTCTGGGCCGCCACCGAACACTGCGACGGATTCCCCACCACCTCCAGGAGATATTCCTCTCCTCTCATTGACATCCAGGAGAATAGGCTTCTCTCTTCCTTTGTTGAGCCGCTTAATGCGTTGCTAACCCATGACGACCTGCCTGGTGCGGTTGATGATTTCTTCGGCATCACCAAGATCTGGTTGCCGTGTCCAGCAACACTTTCGCATCAAAACGAATCTCAACAACCGCGAAGGGATCCCCCTCGCAGGAAAGAGCTGGACATGCTCGACCCCAGGCGGTCCAAAGGTGTTATGGGTGGAATCGTCG